>UFQX01000041.1:371218-383809 GCA_900497675.1 Arapaima gigas | reverse complement strand
GTGCAGGTTTTTTTTTTTTTTTTTTTTTTTTTTTTTTTTTTTTGTCCATAATTGTTTAACTCAGTGGACTTTCCCCAGCACTGTAGAGTCTGATCTACACAGATATGAGTTAGTAAGCTCTTAATGGCCTGGGGAGTAAAGAAAAGTGAGTCTGGGAGGGCAGAGTTTGTTGCGATGCAGTTTTTTTGAGTAATCCTAGTGTGCTCTGCTATTCTGCCCACGGTGAGGCCATTGTTGGTACAGGTTGTACAGGGTATAGTATGTAGATTTCAGCAATTTTTCTTATAACTAATAAGTGGAAATGTACAGAAATGGGGGGGGGGGTGTAGAAACCGAAAGACCATTAATAGAATGCCCCCTTGCAGTGCTCCCCACCTTAGCTTGCCTAGCAGGTGCAGCAATGAGGTTCTGCTTACTGGGCCATGCTGCCAGTTGTGTTTCCTATCAAACCAAATTGAGCCTCTATACTGAGTTTGTACTCTTTGTTTCCTCTTCTCTGTACTACTAAAGGTTTTTGTTTGGTTTACATAATCATCAAATACTTCTCTGCTATTACTTCAGTTTAAGTTTAAAGGTCATACCTATCATTTAGTGTTATATTTTAGTCTTGGGGAGTTTTTTTTGCTAGTTGTGAAGTTTCACATTGATAGGTATTTTGGGTATATGCCGTTTTAGTTTGGGGACCCCAGGGGAGACCAGAAATATCACACAGTTTTTGTTATTTCCACATCTCTCTCCTGTTTGTGGGATTAGGAAAGAGGTGTCAGCACGTGATATACTCATCCTTCCTAAAGAGTTTTTTTATGGTAGGATATGCTAATATGAATGAGAGTGTAATCTGAATTTTGGATACAGTATGTGATGGTTTGTTGCTGGGTTTTGTACAATAACTGGTAGAGTGAGTCCAAAGTCATTTAAAAGAGAGAAATCAATCTGAGTTTACTGCAGCATTTTTTTTTTTCTTGGTCCTTGTTTTGGTCTGTTACTCATGAAACACTTGCTATTCAGCTGCTTCATTTCATCTTGGCACATGAATGTATATCTGAATATCTGTGTCAGTGGTTGACAGATTGTATCTGCCTATTAGTCCTGATGCCACTCTCCTGAGTCGATCAGCTTGGACCTCTCCAGAAGAGGTCTACCTGCCAGGTTGTGATGAATACACTAAGAACTCGAACAATTTTCTGCATGTCTGTTTACATACTACCAAAGGATGTTCCAAAAGAAAGGATGGTTCACAGTTTCCCAGAAAACTTAGTCCCACTAGTCCTTCTGGTTGCACGGTTAGGGATGTACAGAACTATAATATAATCCTTGAATAGTCTAGCTTTTCTAAATAATACCACTTCCCCATCCCTGTGATTTCACTTTGTTTGCAATATTTCTGTAGAAAAATGAACTCCCAGAATTATTCATTGTGTTGGGGATTACATGGGATTAGGGATGGTTTTGATCAAAGCATGTTGTTAACTTAAAATAGTATTGTTCAAATGAAAAGGTATGTTAACAACATTGACTCATTTAGCTGTATTTAACAGATATGCAAACTTGTTTGACATGAAACTTCAACGCGAATTCCACTAAATGAGTCAAGGTGCTGAGAAAGGGCTCTTAGTTCAGAAAGTCTTAACATGTACATGTATGGCTGAATGTGTGAACCATGCAGTTGTCACACACCTGGAGTTCCGTCCTGTTTCACTTACTACTGGTGCCCTGTGTTGGGGAACAGTGCTTGTAGTGAACTGCTTTGTCACACCAGTAGTATGTAGTTCACATTTCGTTTCATAGAAATCATTGTTAATTGTGCAACTGTGGCGAAAACCCAACTCCTCACGTGTTGTCGGTTTTTCCTGGCTCCTTACCCGTAGAGAAGCTCTCCAGAATGTCTCACTGTCTTGGGTTTGGCAAAAAAAAGAGTTTGTCTTTCTTTTTGTAACCTTAGATCTTCCCTTAATTAATTTGAAGCTGTACTTTTAATGCCAGTAGGGAGGAGGCAAATGTATGCAGCAAAAGTTCAAAGCAAATATGTGGAAGGGGGAAAGGTGTTCTTCCCAGCTAATGCAAACATTGCAGGTGCAGTACACCAAGGTTTGAGCTGAGATAAACAAGCACCTTTGTTGGCCAAACAAAGGTGAGTATTATCGCATCCTGGGCCACGTGTTGCAGTGGCTGCCTTGTTCTGCACCAAAGTCATGCATTGTTAATATTTCTGTGTTTTCTTTATATTAATAGCCTGTGTTTTCTGTTTTTCCCACCCACTTAGGGATGAACTGGCTTGTCACAACTGTTAGGTTATTCTTCTGTATTGGCCACTATTTCAAAATAATTTTAACCAGTTACTCCCATAGTAAATAGCTGTCAACATGTAAAGTGATTTGTTATGTGCTGCTCATTTGACTTTCAGTTTTGGTATTGATGTATACCACGGTTCTGTGCAAAATGGTTAGAGAAAGTGACGATGTACATAGCAGAAGAGACTTGACAGTTGATCTGTGCAGCGATACTTGTCTGAGGACAGCGTTGCCGGTCACCGAGGAGGTTATGGCCTAGTGATAGTGTCATAGTATGGTGGGTCACCACTAGGTACCACAGTGGGAGCCACACCACAGCTGTGGTGTGTCTTTGATCCTGACCACAGCATAGTCTCACCTTCCTGTGGCCCTGTGTACTGCATACAGGGGGGTGGAAGAGTTTATGCATGCTTTACTTTTGTGTGTGTGTGTGTGTGTGTGTGTGTGTGTGTGTGTGTGTGTGTTTAACATATAGTTATCTTTATTTTTATTTTTTTATTTTTTTTTTTACAGACATTTGTAGCATAGCTGTGATTGTCTTGGGAAAACAATTATGTACTCATTTTAGGTTCACCCCCCCAAGTCTTCAATATACTTGATTGCTTGTGATTCTCAGGCTTACAGTGGCACTTAAAGGCCCCTGTCATTCTGTTTATTTCTAAGTGACTGTTTCAGGAATTTATTGCAAGTAGCACATCTGCTTCAATGCCTGTTGAAGACGAATGAGTGGTTATGTGAAAAAGCTTACATTTTTGTTTCTTATTCCATAGAAATGTACGTCAGACTGTTCCTCCCTGTTTTGTCAGAGGCTGAACATTGTGTAACTCTCTTATTCTACAGTTAGAATCCTCTTTGAAAAGTAGCTAATTAATGTTCTGAAATTCATGTCATGTGGTTTTGAGTCATACTTGTAGGAAAGGGGAACAGTCTAAACTTGGTTGCATGGTGCAAGCACTGTCAAGGCCACGTTTGCAGACTTTACGAGGAAGGGAAAATTCTGGGTCATCTGCCACTTTGTGGTGTTTTTTGCTCCATATGTCAGGTGGCACTGCAGCCCCAAAGGGATGCGGGCTGTGCTCCATGCTGAAGATCCATTAACCTGTATGGTACAAGACCCAAGGCTTGAGGTCTTTAAAATTGTTTGTCACCATGGTGGGTCATTTTAAATGCTACATATCGCAATTTAATATTTATTAGTAACGGTAGTAATTAACAAACCTTTCAAACAGTCCAAGTCAGACTTTCGAGGGCTATTAGCTAGCAGTTTTTGTCATTTACCGCTATGGATTTAACACTGGGAGCCTAAACTGGAGCATGTAGATAAGAATAAATCAGTGATTTGTCAAGGTCACCTCACTCCAGACATTTTAATGTTTGTGTAAATGTCACCTGTGAACCTGTTTTAAAAATAAATAAATAAATAAATAAATAAAACAACTCGCACGGTTCCTACCTACCTGCCTCTCTGCTGGCTTTCTCTCTCACTCACCTACACTGAAAATTTCCTGCAAGAACTAAATCATGTTATTGACTCCCATCATTGACCATTTTTGTGTACCTGAGAAGATGCTCCTGGGAATTCTACATGTTTTTTGAGCAGTTTGGGTTGAATTAAAAAAAAAAAAAAAAAAACAGCCTGGCAGAAATTACTGAAGGGTCTGGGTGGTGTATAGCAATTGGACCCCTTACACAAAGTCTCGTGCTTCATGTCCCGGGGTAAGCTCTATTGTACCCTTGAGTTCCGTGTTTGCGTTATATGACAGTATGTATGGTACTTGAGTAAGGAAGCTGGAGAGGTGCCTCGAGTCTATACTGTTGCAGTGAAAATTGTTTGCTAATGTTATATTTTTGCTCAGATACTAAGAACTGCTGATTCAACACCAATTCATCTACTCCCTTTTAACTCCAGTGCCTTTGCCATGCTTAGCTTTTACCTCCAATAACATAATACTTTTTCTCCTGAGAGCCTGATGCTTAATTGTTTGCTTTTGAAATACAGAGCAATTGGCTTTCCTCTTGTCCGCAAAGTAGAATAATGAATTTTGAGAAGAAACTGGTGACTGCTAGTAGCGTGAATGGTGTTGGCTACGTGAATGCAAACATCCTGGAGGACAACTTTCTACAACTGTGTGCTGAGCAACCAAATCAAAATGTTTTAATCATTTTGTCAGGAAGAACAAGGTTGTGTGTTGAGGTCTTTATCCAGGACTCTTTTTTTTTTTTTTTTTTTNAAGGTTGTGTGTTGAGGTCTTTATCCAGGACTTTTTTTTTTTTTTTTTTTTTCCCCCCTCCTCTTGCTTCTTTTTTTTTTGCTTATGGTGTCAGTTTTCCAGGACACCCTGTTGTGACAATACAAACCGGAGCTATGATGCGTACAGCCATTTCACTGTTTCTTTCTTGCCTTTAAAGATCACTGGTGTGGTGTTCATTGTTTTATTCTTTTTTTTTTCATCTGTTCTACATTTTCCCCTCCCTTCTTTTCATGCTCATTCCCCCCACGCTTTGCCGACCAGGCATCTGCAGCAGTTGCAGTTTGACTAAACTAAGTCTCACTTTGCCTCCTCTTCAAATTAGGCTTCCTGTTAATTAAGACAGACTCTGCTGGTTGAGGAAACCTTCCGCCCTGCAGGCCGTGCTACGTGTTTGTCCACGTGGAGATGGGGGGGGGGTTTCAGTCAGCGTCTCTCGTTTTCATACACCCAGTTAAAGCAGGGTGGCGTTTCCATCGATATTGATAACCAAACCTTTTACCATCCTGCCCCATTTCCCGGCTGTCCCAACATAGTGGCAACGTGTGACTAGCAGTCCTAACTACTTGATTCAGTTTTATTCTACTCTTGCAATAATTCATAGGTTTATTTCTTGTTTTTTTTAAAATCAAAATGATGTAACTGCTATACTTCTTGTAAAGATGATTTGCATACCATAGGAAACTGTTCAAAAGAACCAGATCTGTGGTGAAGTTTTGAAGAATGTATTATTTCCAGTTTTTGTTGTATGGTAGTACCAGGGTGCTTAACCAGTTTTTCTTTCCATTGCCTTTGGAAACCACTGAAGGTGTAAACACATACTTTGACTGTGGCTTGTCTGAGGAGAAGGTAAAACGGTGTCCAAAGCACTGCTCTCTAATACTTTGACACCCATAGGAGTGTCTTGTTTTGTGTGCCATTGGGTTGAACGTACGAGTTTGTTTGGATTAAGTTTGCACATCCATCGTTTCCTTACGTAAAGAAGCTTTTATCTGCCTGCCCAAGACTCATTTGTTGCCCAAGATAATCCAAAATCTCCATCTGCAATCTGCTTCTCAGTTTTGCTAACGCTGCAGAAGCCCAGCTTGATCGCAGCCAGCTCTTTCCCACAACCTGTCAAAGTAAGCCACCAAACCCTTATTACGGGCCACTCGGTAGGGTCAGGTCCGCAGCATGGGGGTTACATGGTTCAAGTGATGTGGGAATATCCTGTCTTGTCGTCGAGTAACTTTTTAAATCCTGCTTGAACTCTGGAAGCCTGTTTTGATCAGAGACATAGCTGCTGAGATGGGTGGGCTTCTTGCCTCTAGCAGAATGCTGCTGCGGAGGCTTGAGGCTGCCAGCGAACACATGTCTGCTGTGTTTATTTTGACTAACTGTAGCATCCCGTGTTTGGAGGTTGCGAGGATGGGGTTTGTGATGAGCAGCATTTGCTTACAGAGCAGGTGGCAGCTGTGCATGAGATTATCCCCGATTTTTTGGACTCTGGAAATAGAAACTCCCCAACTCTGTCTCTACAGGGTCACATTGTCAGGGCAGCAATGTTGGGGTGTGGGTGAGGGAGCGGCTGACACTGAGTAGGCTGTATGGGCTGCCTTCTTGCCAACTGCCAGCACAGCAGAACCACGGTTTCTCTCTTGGCTGTGGTTTGCTGAGCTGCTTTTAAAAAGGGACTCTTTGCTCTAGAATTACCTCAGTGTGAGTAGTGAGAGGCCTCTTCTGTTCTGTAACTGGTTTTTTAAGAGATAATTTGTTTCCATTCCTTAGCTGAAGCTTTTATCCAAAGTGATTTCTGACTTGTAACCATTTTGTACAGATTATTTTGCTGGAGAAATCCAGTTGAAATATGGCTGTGCTTTCGTACTACTTACACACATTTATATAACTGAACATTTGCAGAAGAAAGGAACTTTTCTACCGTTCAATCGGAATATGTTTTTAGAAGTTCAGTCACAGACCCCTGGGGCTCAAACCTACACCCATCTGGTCATAATTGCTGTTCCCCAGGGTCTACACACTCTTGAGCAGAACTACTCGTATAAGCCTTGGCTGACTGCTGTGTGGTTCTGTGTTATCTTGCCTGACGTACCTAGAGTTTGCTGTGTTTTTATGCAGAAAACAAAGCTAATTGTGGCGTGGACACAGCAGTTGGTCGCATCGCCGTAACAAAGGGTAATCTCTGTGTGCAGGCCGGCCGGCTGTCCGTGCTGCTGGCTAACGGAGCAAAGCGATAAGATACTCGGCGACTTATGTCAACAGCAACCCCCCCCCCCCCAAATAACTGTACTGCCCCACCTTCCTCTGCTCTTTTTACTGCAGTAAAAGTTTGACTTTAGTGACCCTAAATGCCAAGAGGCCAAATCAGCTGGTCAAGAACCTGTTTGATGTTTGCACTTAAAATACTCGTGGTCTTCTCAAATCTTGTATCGTCACCGAGATGATATGATTTACCTGAAGGAGTGCTTCCTGTGTAAGAATGCACACCATTTTGTACAGATGTCTCATTGTGCTTCTGGAAGTTCAAAGAATTTCTTGTAAGATGCTATTATGAACAGGAAGTGTGTTCTCATTTGTTACCTGTCCTGTGGGATGGGATCCAAGCTGAAGATGGCAGTATGCCTTAAAGAATCCACTAAGATATTAAAATGACCCTATTCTGCGCTCGAGTGTTATCCTCGTTTTCCTTTTTCAAGCATCAATATTTGAAATGTACCTCAAAACGTCTCAGTTGTCCGTTATTTTTGCCAACTCCTATAGTACCATGTCAGCACGAATGTGTCGAATGAATCTTCTGTGTTTAAAAACAATGAAATGTACCTTGATCAGGCTTTGCAATTAATGGGCCCTTAACTTTTTTCTTTGTACTTGTAATTTGCATGCATGATTAAAAGAATGATAATAGTGGAACAAGATAAGGTGAACATACACAAGCATGTGAAAGAGATGAGCATACTGTGAAAGAGAATTTGAATTGTCAGCGAAACAATTATGCAAACCGAAGGGGTTTCGGGAAACGTTACAGTAACCATGTATTCAGGGCTGGTTACACCATTTAAATTGATTTCTTAAAGGAAAAAAGTGTCTAGTCTGTTTCTACCATATTCCTATTAGTATGTTAATGTGCCTTTATCCACGTGTATTACATTCCTACAGCTGAACAATTTTACACGTTTTCATACAGCAGTCACTTTTCTCCAGGTGAGAAGGCAGACGAAGGCCATGGATACACACACGCTGTTGTTGAAGGGCGGTCAGTTAGTCTAATACCACTATTACTGGATTTTACTTAATGGCTAATGTGGTGAAAATTGATGGTAGTGGGCCTCCAAACATCTCTTGACCCTTCTTGAATGGTAAGAAGTTGAGCAGTATTGAATGTTTATTTTCTCACTTTTATGTCAGAGAAATTGTTGATTAACATTAAATTGAAAGCTTGAGATTTGCTGTTTTTAAAATGCCTTTTTTAAGTTAGAGCAACAAAAAAGTTTGCTCATCCCACCACACTGGGCTCCGATGGCACAGCAGTAGAACCTACATCCTGTTTACAGTAACCAGTGGTTGTGAACATTTTCTTGGTTACTGTACCGCTTTCTCACTCTATGTAAGTTGAAATGCCAGTTTGTCATTTTTAGACGCTGTATATGACTGTCAATTGCTGCTTCATGGTGCTGCCTGCTGACTAAGGATATAGACGGGGGGGTGTACAAGTGGGATCAGAGGAGTTGGCAATTTGGGGACACCACAGGCGAGGTGTGTGAGCCTTCAAACTGATGCCCCCTCACTCCAGGATGAATGCTGAATGGTGCTTCATTGTTTGCTAGCTCAGCTGTTGGGGTTCGGACAAATAAGGAACCTCCAGCTAATGTGAGGGTTTTTATTGGTCATTGACAGGTCCTTAAAAGCTGCTCTCACTTCCCTTACGCATAAATGTGTATATGTTGGCGTGATGGACATTTACGGGGTTTGGTGAAGTGAGCAGGTGACGTCGTAGGCAGTTGCTCTTTCAAACAGGTAAGAAGGAAAGCTGTGTGGTCGTGGGCACAGAAGAGTTCATTTTACCGTGTAGTCACTGTGTGTGACATTTTCCCTCCTGCAGATGCGTAGCACCTGTGATCACTGACAGTACAATGTGTAAGGATGTTGCGCATGCTTTTCTGTCCTCCAGAAAGATTTGCCTTTTTCAGTTTGGTTCCTCTTCCGTCCTACTTTCTTAAAGCCACAGAAAGCTTGTCTAACTTCTTTAGCAATTTTTTCGTAATGCGCAACTCCTGCGGCAAGTATTTTAAATTGCCACCCGTTTATTTAACAAGGTTTTCCAGAGATACAATTGCAGTTTCCTTCCAGGTATTTGATCCTCAAAAATATATTTTTTTAAAGCCTATTTGTTGCCATCGCCTGTGATTCTGAGAACTTTTGGAATAACGCAGGGAGTGTCATTGCAGGGTGGAGTTGTCTTGTGAGTGTATGCACCTTTTGGCTGGAATGAACCTTTTATTTACACCCTTTTCCTTTTCTGCCTTGTTTTCCTGGGACAGGTTTTGAACGAAGAGTGTGACCAGAACTGGTACAAGGCTGAACTCAATGGCAAAGACGGCTTCATTCCCAAGAACTACATTGAAATGAAAGCACATCCGTGAGTATGATAACCCAACATGTGCTTTGTCACACACAGCAGTCGCCCTAATGTCGCACTCCTCAGACAACCGGCTGCGAGTGTTTATGTTCTTCACTGTGGTGTCCCTGGTAACCATTATGTTTCGGTGTATATAGTTTCTATCATTCAGATGTACCTTTTTTCCTTTTTTGTCAGCATGGGAATGTGTAACTGCACGTTTTACAGTTGAATACATTTTTAGAGCCAAATGTGCGTTGATATAAATAAGCATGAGAGTAATTCAAAACTAGAGTGAGAAATGATGTGATGTTCCGGCTGCATCTGCGGCACAGGGGTGGGGGCTGCATACACACTGCATTGCACTTTAATTACACCGAGAGCCTCTCTGGGGATCGGCCTGCACTTGCTTCCCTCAAGATAGACTTCATCCAGGAGGTGGCAGGAGAAGTTCTATCGAGGACATTTTATACTCTTAAAATAAAAAAACACTTAAGTGCCTTCCCCCTCCCCATGGCCTCTATTGCCCAAAGGGTCTTAAATCACTGGGTTCATTTCATTTGCTCTCAGCTGTGCCTAAACTTGATCATTTGCACTCTGGGCTGCACATGTTGTTCTGTTTGCCCAAGGTGGTGTCAGAAAACACACTTTGAGACAAGGATTAGGGGACTGAATGTTAAAAAGGAGATGTTTGGTTTCTCACTTTTACATCATAGAATTGTGACGTCCACATTAACACTAAGGTTATACTATTTTTAAAGTGCCTTTTTTAAAAGTTCGTGGACGACAAACAAAATTTTTTTTGTCTAACGTCTGCTGATTTTGTTTGTGCCACTGCAGACCTTCCCCTCTGCTTTTCTCCCTCGCTTCTGCGACTAGACGGTTGTTTACCAGGCTTTGGACTTAACCCTGGTTGTAAACACATTTTTTGGGGTTTGTTGTTGTCTTAAGTGCTCTGTGGTCCCATGTCCTGTCCTGCTGAGATCCAGTGCAGTGGCGTGAAGGCCAGCTCTTATTAGCTTGTCAAGGGCTCCTCATGCTCATGAGTGTTTCACTAGGGGGCCTTTGCCTGGTCTCCTGTCCTCCCCTCCGGGGCTGAACATTCCTGGTTGTGTGTGCAGTCTGTCACACAGCTTTAGTGCTGCCAGTTTGGGCCTCTCCCACTCAAAGGCATATTGACCCTCTTGCCTCATGGTCGGGTCTAATCAGGAGATGGGCAGGCTGAGTGTGTGTGTGTGTGTGTGTGTGTGTGAGTGAGTGACATGTCTGTCACTCACACTGGTACTCTTCTTCTGGTGGAGTGAATCATGTTGTGACACGCTGAGTGTTGAGCTTGTTGTGGCGGGCAATGGTAGGTCCAGCCAGCTAGTATCACAGACATGGTGCCAGATTACTGTTCCTAAGCTATTATTTTTATACATTAGTTATGAGGAACCTGAAGTCACAGCCGTACAAGCAGAGACATCGCAAATACATTCACTTCCATAGAGCAGACGGTATCTTTCTGTTCCAGCACCTCTTTCCTATTCAAAGATGTTTCAGCCAAAACATCCAGAAATGACAGGACGAAATGTTTTGTGTACCATCTGACGTGAAATATTGGCCTGAACCCGGTTCGGTCCTGCTGGCTGAACACAAAGCGAAGCCTTCCACGTCTCTTCTAACAACTTCGATGGTCCTGCTATCAAAGCCGGAACCTCACCTACAGTCAGATGCAAAGAGGGTTTCGTCTTTGTTGTTTTATGATCGGTTTTGACTCCCATGCAAAGGAGATGGGATGAGATGTCATCTTTTCTTATTGTTACCAAGTACCCGTGATGTTTAATGAAGAGGCACATGATCTTGGTCATTCCTGAATCGTAGGGAAGCAGCTGTGTACACCTGTCCTCCCCACATGTGGCCAGCGCTGCCTTTTTTTGTGTGTGTGTGTCCATTTTTTGAACCGGTTTATCTGAGTTCATCTACTGTTCAGAGGACTGAAGTAAATGGGTTTAGACTTCAGAAAAGTATTCTAGCATATTTAAAATGAGGTGTTTTACTTCTGATTACTGCACGACGGCCACTAAAAACTTATATTGCTCTTTTCCATTGGGTCCTAGATTACTTATGTAAACCACTGTTGCTGACTCCGTGGAAAGTATCGCTCCCATTTAGGTGGAAAACTAATGGGATTGTGGAACAAAGTGCAGCTGGAACTGTAGACACTGTGTTTAAGTTCTTGTGCTCTCTGAGGCCTGAGGTTAAGTGCTTTACTTCATGAAGAACAGCCTCAGCCATCGCAAATGTAAAGCACTAAAAGGCAGGGATGTATAATTTTGAGTTTTGTTGCTTGTCATAAAATGGACATGTTTGGATTAATCCTCGATGTTATCTTGTTTGCAGGTGGTTTTTTGGAAAGATCCCCAGGGCAAAGGCAGAGGAGATACTTAACAAACAGAAACATGACGGGGCCTTCCTCATCCGAGAGAGCGAAAGCGCGCCAGGAGACTTCTCCCTCTCTGTCAAGTAAGCGCATCTTCTGACACTTTCAGTTGTTTCGGAAGTGATGGTCGCAAGGTCGTTCAGAGGAAAAGTAGTGCCAGTAACTCCAGAGAAGGGAATTTACCACAGTTCCCTGAAGGGAAGGTAGTACGTACCAGTTGCAGAACTGAGATGCCAGATGACAGAACTCTGCTGGTTAAGGGCAGAAAAGCAGGATATCTGGGTTTTTACGTATCTATGAATGTTGTTGTCTGATTCTGTAGCACAGGCAGCCATTGGTGCTGCGCTGTACTTCCCATCAACCCCCTCGCTGTTTGCTGAATTAAAAAAAGTCACACTTGAATCCTAATAAAATTAAAGTTGGGATTTTTGCTGCCGGTATTAACAAGATGCCAGTGATGGTTAAGATTTGTATGTTGACATTTTTTGGCAATAATGTAAATAACTGATTTCTTTAACTTAAAATTATTCCCATTTCAATTAATCAGTCTGTTTTCAGTATAAAATGTTGCCGGTATCATAGATTTATATTGTTGTGACTTTCCCTAAAAAGTACTTACATTGTACCTGTACTGCATGTGTCAGAATAGCCACATTGAATTATGCAAAATGAACCGGGTCGTTCATGACAGATCTGTTTCTCTTTAGTAGCCTTTCGGTATATTTTGGCATTAAGGCGCCCATGATGGTACCGGTCTTGAGGAACGGCATTGAGGAAACAACTGTATGCTGTTTTGTTTTTTTTTTTTTTTGTTTTTTTTTTTTTTTTAAGAAAATGCTGTTTATTGACTGATTTATTTTCTCTGGATATGGGCACAAACATAAATACACTACGTGTTAACGGTTCCTTGAGTCTGTTTTTGGAAGACAGACCTCTGCCAGGATCTGTGAGGGATAAAGTGTTAGAAGTTCTGCAGAAAGCAAGAAACAACCACAGAAATGAGAACTGTGCAAACAC
>UFQX01000041.1:331525-371158 GCA_900497675.1 Arapaima gigas | reverse complement strand
CACAAAAAAGAAAACTGTAAAAACCCCCCCCCCCCCCCCATTTCTTAAAGCAACAGATCCCCGGGAGGCCATAGACTTGGGAGGAGGATGCCCCCTAGTGCTCACCCTGAGCATTAACTGACCTTCAGTCGCTGTCGTTCTTCCCGGATTTAGTCCATTATTTGTTGATGGATTAAATTTTACTCCCAGCACCTTTCAGAATTATACACCAATTAAGTTGCAGATTTTAGGTCGGCTGTTATGTGTGATGTCGGACTGCAGGAGCTCCCGTTTGTGCACCGAGATCAGGTACTGGAAGAATGCTGCTCCTTCCAGGCCGCGGTTTTCCTCTAACTGTGCACCACCTGCCTCCTCAGATTCGGGAATGACGTCCAGCACTTTAAGGTCCTGCGTGATGGAGCAGGGAAGTACTTCCTGTGGGTGGTCAAGTTCAACTCGCTCAACGAGCTGGTGGACTACCACCGGTCCACTTCTGTCTCACGGAACCAGCAGATCTTCCTACGGGACATCGAGCAGGTGACCCAGGTGAGCTGAACCTCCGCGATAGCAGAAAATTCCCTGGAGAAGATCCAAGCATCAGAGAGATACCTGAAGCTCACTCAGTTGTCATTAATTGTTGACGTGGTCTCCTCATTCCCCTCCAACAGCATCCCACTTACGTTCAGGCATTGTTCGACTTCGACCCCCAGGAGGAGGGAGAGCTGGGCTTCCGGCGCGGAGATTTCATCCAAGTCCTGGACAACTCCGATCCCAACTGGTGGAAAGGAGCTTGTCACGGTCTGACAGGCATTTTCCCACGTAACTACGTCACACCGGTCAACCGGAACATGTAAAAAAAAAAAAAAAAAAAAAAAAGAGAAGAAAAGGAAAAAGAATAAAAATAAGAAAAAGAAAAAACTGTCCCTCACCCTTACCACCAAGCCCCCTCCCCACAACACCCCCCCATCCCCAGCCCCTTCGTCTCAAGGGACCTGGAGTGGCACTGAAGAAAACCCAAAGGAGGCAGAAAAACGAAAGCTGGGGGAGCTTATTGAAGCGGAGGCATCATCTCACCTCTGGCGTTGGAGCAAAGCCTGTATGGCAGAGGACGGTCACCACTGCGGTGGTCACCACTGGACTGTTGTGTGGGAAATACAAAAATGAATTAAATCTTATGTGTAGTGCATCAAAATTGTATCTTCAGTTACGTCTCCTTAATTTGTGTGTCGAAGGCCTCGGCTGCTTCTGGCTTCCCGTTTGTGGCCCTCGCTTCTTCTGAGCATGTTGATGACCTTCATGAAATCCCAGCGAATCCTAACGCTGTTGAGTCAAAATTCAACTCAAACTTTTGGATTAAAGCTGAAACGCGCAGATCGCGGAGATGTGGGCATGTGAGCATTTTGTCAGGCTATAAGCAAATTACGTATAGATTCCATTTTTTAAGAAAAAAATATATAAATATATATATTTTATGTTCGTTTTACCTCATCTTTTGTTTGTGTGGTTTTGTTTTTTCCATATGTAAATTATATTCAGCTTGTTTAGTTTAACACCTCGTCGCCGCGTCCGTGTCATCGCTCTGGCGCCGCAGTAACTTCCCAGGAAGCCGGCGGGAAACCGCGGGCGGACGGGCCGCTGGGAGCCGCTTCACGCAGCCGACCTCGTCGTGCTCTTTTCCGCGGCGGCGTGTGCGCGTCGTGTCCCGACAGGACGGTCGAAACCGAGAAGAGCTTCTGTACGTCGTTCGCAGCCTGTCTCTGTCTGTCTGTCTGTCTGCTGCTCTGGATTGTGCCTTTCCCACTTCTCCCGTGAGGCCCCGCGGCGCGTCCCTCTTCCAGACCCCCGTTACTGTGACCGTGAGATCTTTATTTAACTGTTTTGCCTTTGACCTAAGGATGCTTCCTGTCTTCTCCCCTCTGTTTTGTTTTTTTTCCCCTATGAATAAAGAGAATTTGAAAGTGCCACGCATTTTGGTGAAAAAGGATGTCGTTTTGTTTTTTGTTTTTTGTTTTTTTTTGGGGGGGGGGGCAGGTTGCGGCAAATCGCGCGGTTTCCCGCCTTTGAATGTATTAAGTGGCTCCGGACGTGAACTTCAGTCCACTGACATTGACAGTTGATGCTGGTTTTATTTACCTGTTTTTGTCCGTCGTGTTTTGTCGTCCTTTTTCAGTATTTTCAACTAGAGGACACAACACTGGCGAAGTAGCCGAGTCGCGCTCGTGTTTCTCCCACATCCAGCCAAAGCTCCTGAGCACATTCATTTCTCCACTTGCGCCGAACGGGATTCGCGACTTTGCTCTGCTGGTGGCCGTGACGCCGGTTTCCTCCCGCCGCGCGCGTGCAGCGGGGAACTTGGTCACCGCTGACCTCGAATTACTGTAATATTTAACTGTCGCTCATTTATAGGCAAAGCGCCGCGTTTTAAAGCTGACGAACCACAGCAAAGGTTTGCGCGGGTGACGCCGCGTATTTGTTGCGGGGTCGCGCTCCGCGTGTTTCGCACGTTTGTTTTCGCGTGTTGTCGACGTGCTGAAGTCCCACCGAAAGGGGAGGAAGGTCGTCGTGTCGAACGAGCTGCTTTCAGTGGTCAGTCAGACCTCTTAATATTTGCGCCACACCCCCCTTTGCGGACGTGGGTGTTGCATTGTACGAATTTGTGGCCGGTCCTTTTTAGGATGTAATCCCGCAAAATTGGTTCACTTGCCTTACCTCCCACACGTGTTTCGACCTTTTGATGCGGACAGGGGTTTATTTCTTTGAACTGTTTGTTACGTAACTTTTCCTCCTCACTTTCTGAAACCCTAAAGCCATCCGAGAGAATTGATTCATTTCACCAGCAGTGCGAACCGATACACGTTTATCCACGTTCGGTGTCTGTCCGTTTGTTCGTTTGTTCCTGGACGTGGATTTGACTGTCTCTCCGTGTGAAGCGTGGGAAACGCCTGTCATCTTGTAGTAGAATGGAACTGTAAGTCCTGTATCTCAAAGCTGTTGATACAGATCATTGTACCACGATGTCAATGTTCCTGAACTGCAGATCAGATCTATTTTTCATTTTGTTGTTTTAAATCCAGAACTGCTGAGCGTGTTCGAGGGGGGGCACTGAGAAATTCCACTCATTCTGTCCAGAAAACACCCGTAACTTTAATTGGAACATCACCGAAGACAATGTGATTGTTGTTGGCTTTATGCTGAGCAGAAACAAAGCAGATTTGTTCGTGTGACAAATGTAATCCCTTTAATGCTAATATTTTTTTTTTTTCCTCCTGAAATTCAACATGTGAATAATAAAATGAACGCTATGTAGATTGTGCGTTTATTGACTGTGACTGACCGGTTTGATTTACTCTATATAAGCTTCCGCAAATTAAAATAAATAAATGAGTGAATTTGGAACGGATCAAATATTTACTTACATTTTTGGCATAAGATCATAAAATGCACGTAAACCCACAGCTGTAGATCTCAAATCCTTGAGGTTGTAAACGCGCTTACAGCTTCTAGCCAGTTTGCAGCAGGTTCAGCTGAGGTTTATCCAGGGTGGTCACGACTTCCCTCATGCACTACAAGTACAGGTAGGTTCTTCACACCTGTGTTGTGCTGCCGGGGCTGCGGTGTCTCACCGCTCTTGGTCACGCGTGTGTAATAGATGGATCGCCGGCCTTCTCGAGATCCGGCCCTCACGCCTTCCGCAGACCCTGGTGCTGGAGGCGCTGGAATACTCCCGGGCCAAATCCAAGAGGTGGTGAGAAAACAAGTCTCTTTGATCCTGACCACACGCAGCTGTAGCTCATGCAAATGTCCTCGTGGGAACGAAGTCAAACAAAAATGCAGGTTCTTTGTTCTGTGTCCAGTCTAGGCCCAAAAGTGCAGGGTTTGTGTTCCTCTGCCCTCCTGCTCTGGCTCGCCAACAGTCCGTTTTGTGTGTTTCGCCTTCACAGTTCAGCCCTCTTGACTCCTCTCAACTGGCATGAGGTAAATCAAGTCGAATCGAGCTGTTCAAATTGTGCTGTAAAGGGTCAGAAGAAAAACAATGGAGAGGCATCAATATATTGCCACGGTGCCATAGATAATTCAGACTTTGTACACAATAAAGAGTGCATGAGGAAATGGAAGGAATTTAAATGTTCTTTAATTTACTGTTCAGATTTTTATGAGTCAAAGTGGCTGCCGAAGTTTGTTTTTTCAGACCTCAGCCTGCAATTGGACATTTATCGCCATCTGGCGGCAAAAGCCGCTCATTACACCGCTGGTGTTAAAAACGGTAAAATACTGCAAACCGCGCCGGAACTGCAGGCCTCCTATGATAGACTTGAGCGGAGAGAAGAACGTGCGTGAAGCACTGCTGAAAGCAACACGTCCCACGTGCTGTTGACAGGCTGTTGTGAGGATCCAGGGCAGCACCACAGCCCACAGCTGTATTGCCAAATACAACAGGAACCACATCGTCTGCTTCATGACCCCCCCCCCCCAAGGACAACGGTCTGTCTCTCTATGGAGACGATAGAGAGAAGGACTTGAGATGCTCACTCTTCTGTGTGTTGGTGGCTCTGCTGGTGCACAGTTTCAAGTTCCTGAAACTGCACATCACCGAGGATCCTCAATGGGACAAAACCCACCTAGAGAAGAAGCCACCACAACGATTCCAGTTCCTAAGGATGCTGAAAAGACCTGGACTTCCACCTCCCGTCCTCACCAGCTTCTACAGATGTGCTATCGAGAGGATCCCGATCTCCTGCATCACAGTCTAGTGTGGGACATCTAACCAGGGAGCTCTGCAGCAAGTAGTGTAGCCTGGCCAGTCAGTCAATCACCAGGATGTACCTGCCCACCATCCAGACCACCTACAACAAGCAGTATGTCAGGAAAGCTCATATCATCGCTGCGGACCCTTCTCACCCTCATCACTGTCTGTCTTCCTCGCAGTCCGAGAGCCAAAACCACCAGGCTCAGGAAACTGCTTCCTGAACTCCATCATCTCAGCTCCAGTGACGACCACCACCACCACCATTAACCACCGACATCCACTATATGGGCGTGTGTATCTGTACGTTTTGTTTGTGTCTGTGCGTGCGCGTGTCTCCGTGTATATTTCTGTATTTATTATTTATCTATCTACACTGTGCTTTTCTTATATACAGATGTTCATCTTTTTATTCTTGATTCTCTACATTTTTCATCATCTTCACTTCGTGCCTGAGGAACAGTAACGTGCTAAAACAGGACCTCCGCGCTACTCGATCGCGCGTGTGTTGATTGGCCGGTTTCGTGACGCGTCATCCTTTCCTCGAGTCTACTGGTCAGCGTGACGCACCCGTCGTCCCTACATGCTATTGGCCAATGGCGCGACGCGCCCGCCTTCTCCAGAATCCATTAACCACTGCGCTGCACGTTTGCCGTGTCAATTTCAGCGAGGGCGGGTCTTGCGCGTGGACCCCGGAAGTTATCCTTGACTAGTTTTATATGTCATAAAAGTATAAGTAAGATAATAATGAATAAACAAAGTTGACTGTTAGCTCGTTTTTAGAGGCGCAGACAACAGCGCGCTGCCCTAAGCGCACGAATGCGGCATTTGTCTGTCAAATTAGCTTAGCTCCATGTTGCCTGCATTTACCTCGCTGCCTCGAAGGTGGGTTTGTGTTCGCTGTTGTTCTTCTCTTATGCAAATACATAATGAAATAATCCACTCTTCGGATAAAACGTTGCCAATGTACACTAAACTTTATGCGCCCGATGTTTTCCACCCGTATTTATTTCCTCGGTAATCGGTGGACTTCCAGTACTTGGAGGACGTTCACAAGGGCGCGCGGCTCCCGGAGACACGTTTTCCGTCCGGCTGTTTACTGAACAAAAACTCACTTATTGTCGACTTTCTGCAAACTTCACGAGCTGTTGGCACTGAAAGTTCCTTTGTGCTTCTCCCGAAGGGCACGACAGTCGTCAGTTGTAAATTCCATCTTCAGCTGGGTGTTGTCCTGCCCCTTGGTTTGGTTTTCCCCTGAAGTGCACAGTAAAGGTGGCCGGAGCTGCAGGCTGTACTGCTGTCCAGAGCTGTGTTGTAGGTAGAGGAGATAAAACCCCCATTCGCGCTCCTGCAGACCTGATCGCAGCATCTGGGAAACGGCACGGCAATGGTGGGCTTTGACCCAGGTTCGAAGAGCGGGGCCCAGTCAGCTGAGACGGCGGCGCTGGCAGGGTCCGCGTCCGGCTTGGTCACTCGAGCCATGATCAGCCCCTTGGATGTCGTCAAAATCAGGTTCCAGGTGGGCCTCTTGCGAGTACCTTATCATTCCTGTGCTTCTGAGACCATTTTTCAGAAAGAGGAGGTGCTTACTTTGTTCTCTCACTGGTTTTTGAATCTTCTAAGGTTTGTATCTCAGTCAGATAGCATCTTCCTTGGTTGACTGAGTGTAAGACAACAGCCACCTCATTTGTTTTCGTCTTGCTTTTTACTCTCTTTCTTGTCCAGTTTTGAAGCTGGGTGTGGTTATTCATTTACTTATGCAGCATTTCTTTAAGGAGAATCTGGAGTGTAATTGATATCTCAGTTTTTCTGCTTCTTTTTGACTTGAGGTTAGCCTGAGAGAGGTGTAGAGAAGTGGTCCAGCTATTGTGCAGTTTGCTTTTGGGCAAATCGTGGGCTGTTGTCCTTTTGTCACGTTTCTTCCCTAACAAACCTCAACGCTTTTTAGCTGCAGATCGAAAAGTTATCATCCCAAACCCGACAGGGGAAATACTGGAGTCTGGGGCAAGCGAGTCATCGGATCTTATCTGAAGAAGGCTTTCTTGCCTTCTGGAAGGGCCACATTCCTGCACAACTGCTGTCTGTCTGCTACGGAGCAGTCCAGGTACAGTCCTCCCATCACGTCCGATCCCAACCCGTCACATCTCATCGCGTCCGATGACATGACATCACAATTGCTGCACTGGGTTCTACGTTTCCAGTGCAGCGACTGGTTTCCAGTTAAGGGTTGAAAGTAGTGACGACCATTTCAGGGTGTTTCCAATCTGATTCAAGTTGTTTTCTAGTTGATCAGAATTTTTTAGGATCCTCAGTATATGTGTATAAATATACATATATATATGGAATCGAATCTCTTGGTAAAATAGCAAAATGAAAGTGTCTGTGATTAAAATAAAGCCTTCAATAAAACAACTTTAATTAGAAGTTTTTGATTAATGTCTTTCTTCTCCGCCTAGTTTACCAGCTTTGAATTTCTGACTGAAGTGGTGCACAAGAGCACTCCCTACAACAGCCAGACCCCTGCTGTGCACTTTGTGTGCGGTGGTCTCGCAGCCTGCACTGCCACGGTGGTCTGCCAGCCGTTGGATACTCTACGCACCCGCTTTGCCGCACAAGGGGAGCCCAGGGTAGGTTCTCAGTCTCATCCATAACACCGTCAGCCAGCTATGTCCTTGTTGCTCAGTGATCTGTGTTCTTTTTCCAAGTCCCTTTCTTTAAAGACGAGACTCCTATGGAGTCACTGGCAAAAATTGCCTTGCAAGTACCACAGATGGCTACTCGGTGGACTTGTCATCAGTGTTCAAGCTGAAGTTCAGTGTGTTATCCAGCTCTGTGAAAGAACATTTTTGAAATTGAACAACGGTGGCTAAAAATCCAGATAACACAGTGGACTTTCTTCTGTTCGTTCTGGGTAGGTGTATATTAACCTGAGGCACGCAGTGTCCACCATGTACTGCAAAGAGGGAATCCCGACTTTTTATCGAGGCTTGACTCCAACAGTGATCGCGGTGTTTCCGTACGCTGGCTTGCAGTTCTTCTTCTACAACGTTCTCAAGAGAGTCACGCTGGGACGACCTAGGGAAAAAAACTCCAAAGGTCAGCAAGCAGTGTGGTTTTAAAAAAAAAAAAAAAAAAAAAAAAAAAAAGACTACGGTTGACAGCTGGGTGCAGAGAACTTTAGGCTGTNAAAAAAACCCCAAAGGTCAACAAGGAGGGTTGTTTTAAAAAAAAAAAAAAAAAAAAAAAAAAAAGACTACGGTTGACAGCTGGGTGCAGAGAACTTTAGGCTGTGTGGTGGACTGTTACTGTTTCCTTTAGGTCCTAAAGTGTTCAGCGCCTTTCTTTATTTCAAATCTTTTCCACAGGGAGTCTTGGAGGTCTGCTGTGTGGTAGCTGTGCTGGAGTCATAAGCAAGACAATCACCTACCCCTGCGACCTCATCAAAAAAAGACTCCAGGTCGGGGGGTTTGAAGAAGCCAGGATTCAGTTTGGACAGGTGGGACAAATATTGTTTGAATAAACTACGTGCGGCCACATAAAATAATTTTGTTCGGTTTTAGGGAGTTATATCCACATTTTATATGCAGCTTGAGGGAGAAACAATTTAACACTAATTATTAATTGAGAGATGCAGCCTTGAATACGTTGGCAGAAAGCATGTCAGTGTTTTTAACAATTTTAAACCCCTGTTTGAAAAGCACCTTGGTCAGAGCCCTATTTGTCTGTTCAATGTGTGTGTGTGTGTGTGTGTCCATACACACAGGTGCGGACATATCGGGGTTTCACAGACTGTGTGGCTCAAATCGCACAGGAGGAAGGTCCACAGGGCTTCTTCAAAGGCCTGTCACCAAGCCTACTGAAGGCTGCATTTGCCACCGGCTTCACTTTCTTCTGGTATGAGTTCTTCTGCAATCTTCTGTCCAACCTAGAGCAGAAGCACTGAGGACTTTGTGTCTGGTGGTTTTGTTAGATTGTCAGTTACCTTCAAAGCAACAATATTGAAAGAGCGGATTGGTGTGGCAGAATCACGTACAGAGGTTCAGGAGGCACCACTTGCCAGGGATGGTCAAAAAGGGTCAAAGATTTGGTTACAGCCGATAGGGACAGTCTGTTTCACGCACATCTGATTTCCAAGGCTCAAAATGTTGTGGCTTGGAAAGTCTGTTTACATGTTAGATGGGTCTTTGTGTTGGCTGTTCGTCAGCACTGTGATGCAGCCTAATATTGGAGATCTGCACTGTCAAAAGGAGCTCTGCTCAGCAGCTTTGGATGATCTCTGATCTACCTGGAGGGAATAACCAAGACACCACCACACAGAGATGAAAGCTCTTTCCTCATAACAACTCATAACTGCACAAAATTCTAGGTCCTGGAAACACTATGCTGCTGACATCTTTGGAAATGAATATGTGATTAAAATTGTTATTTGACATCCTCTTAGAACGGAACCTAAAATAGGAGTTTTCAGACAGAAATTGCAAAATCTGTTGTAGTGACTTTGGGACAGAAATTATGATATGTTGCATTTATATGTTTACATGTTAAGTATTTCATCAGTTCATTTTGTTCATAATTTGCTAATTCAAGCATTTACAGTATTGTACACAGTACATTCATCGCAAAAACTCCCCTGCAGCCTTCTGGTTATACGCACAGTCCATTGCTCCACTGCTTAACCACTAACTTTATTTTTTGTTATTGTTGCTCAGTAATTAAATGTTTCTACAAAGAGAAATGTCCACATTGCAATAGTGTAACTAATGTAACAAAGGAAAAATGGACTTAGATAAGTGAGAAGCAGCAAGTAGAAATCAGAGCAGCTGTATTTCAATGACTGATTTGTACTGCAGTTTCTGTGAAGTTTCCTGCTTGTCTGATGAGGAATTTTGACATATTTATGTTTGGAAAAGATATGAAAACATTTGAATATATATGTGTTTTGTATACAAAAAGGCCCTTTGGATAATGATGTTAATGTTTAAATGCTTTTGATGTATTAGTGTAATAATCACTGTCCCATTCAGGGTTGTAGTTTCACAGCTTAGTGCCCAGTGACCTTCATCAGGACACGGTGCTTAAGGATGGATGGAGAATGAAACATACTGGACAGCATCTGGCAGAACACGAAGTAGATTATTGTATCTTGTTAAGACTTACTTCTTATCTGTTAAAAAAAGGGGGGGGGCAAATTCTTGCCTCAATTTATAGTTCATCTAGACTGTAAAGAATAATACTTTTGTCAAGAATATTGCACCAAAGATTGCCATTTATTTACAAAATAAAAGGGAATATATATTTACATACAGTACTGGCCAGGATGGTTTCACATTGCCAACTTTAATATAACCTGTTACAGAAAACATGTGGCTGGTAACTGACTCTTTTCTCATTGTATTTAAAATATGATTTATTGGATGGCTCTAAGCTGCTTGGGTGAAACCAGTGTGTTGCTATAAATTATTTCAGGTAACTATGTTGTGTGGTTTTTCTTATGTATGCATATGTAAATTGTACAGTTTTGTACTTTCATGCAAAGAGACAAATATTTGCACTGATCACCCAGAAGACAAAAGTACAAGACTGTGTTACACTTTTTTCAATAAAGACTTTTCATAAAATGTGCCTAGGATCTGGATTTAAATACAGTACAATCATATCGCAAGATATCGGAATTGATTTAAAACCCCTGCCAGGGGTTACAAGGTATCACCTTGTATTAGAAAGCATTTTCCAGGATAGAACTTGGATTTTGTATGTTTCCCATCAGCTGAGTGGAAAAATACATTTACATTAGCAGATGCTTTCTTCTCCGGAGGAACATAAGGTGATCATGGTTATCATAGTTATTAGTATACAGATTCAACTTTTCTCTGCTTAACCACCATCATTTACACATCTATACAATAAACTTCTCACAGAACCCCAGTCAATATAGGAAGATTAAAAAAGTCCTCACAGGCTAACTGGACACAAGCCATTATCAAACCTAATTTGCCTTGTTTTCATATATTTAACTTCTGTTTACTATGCTGTTTCTTGCAGGGAAGTTCAACATCATCCATAAACTTTGAGCGTCACACGTACGTGTTTTGCAGGTAGCGCAGTGGTTATAGCTACCTACCTCCTTTGACCCTGGAGGCTTCAGATTTCCATCCCACCTCTTGTTCTGGAAGTCTTTTTACCAGAACTGCTGCAGGAAAAAAATTGCTCAGGTGTAAAAATTGGTAAATCATTATAAGCACCACAGTCTAAATTGTTTAGGAGGAAAAAAATAAACATAAATGTTAGTGAGACTTTGAGTGCTGAGTATATAATAGCTACGAAAGAGCTGAAGGGAGGCAGACAGTGTTATAGAGTAATGGCGGGAAAACTGCCTTGTGTTATAATTTTGAGGTCACTGTGTCGATTTTTATGGGATTTTGTGACGTTTTTGAACTCGGGAACGTAATAAATATTAGCTGTTGAACGTCTTTGAGTGACAGCAGCTCACCGTACTGAGGTGTTTTCAGCTGTGCGTTGCCGTCGCGAGGGGAGGCGTTCCCGCTCAGGAAGCGGCGCGTCAGAGGCTACGTCACGGGGAAGTCGGAACGGGAAACGTAAACATGGCGTTGTGTGGTTCGCCTCGCGGATGCGGATACATTTAATAACGCGTGCGGTGCTTTGGCCTGAATCCTTTGGTCACTTTATATCGGCGAACTTACCTGTACACGGTGGGAGCAGTAACGCGAAGTGCAGTTAGGTGTGTGTTTCCTCTTTTATTAACCAACATTTTTTTTCCAATATCTCCCAGGTTCTACGATAAATGTTTTTTTTTTACGCAAACAAGGAAGCACCACTTTATTGGACAAAGAGTAAAACGTGCATCTCTCCATATGTCCGCCAACGTCGAGACTCTTCAGCCGATACAAACAGGACGAGTTTGTCTGCAGACACTCGCGTTGTGCGTTTTAAAACACGCGTTTCGTCATGTCTGACCACTTTTCCATTGTTGTACTTGCAGTTATAACTTCTAAACGGGATTACGACGTTAGAATCGCTCTGTTAAGCAGTCTTTAGTTGTCACGTGTGTCACCTGCAACGGATTATTTTAAACATGAATAAACTACTGACGTTGTTAGTCGTCGGTAGTTCGGTCGTTAGAAATGCCGTTTATGGTCGGTCGAACTGTGGTACTTGGTGGCGGGTTTGTTCTCTGAGTTTAAAGGCACAATAGCGCTTTATCCCTGTGTGAAAGGTACTCTTTCAAGGGGGAATGATGACCATGCACATCTCTGGCCCTGCCCCCCTCCCCCCCACACTTCCTACCCCACTCTACAGACCTGCTGTACACTGTTTTACACTATACAGAAGGGTAATTCTGCTCAGCTTTGTGGCTGATCTTCTACGTGTGTATGTGTGAGACTGCCTGCAGGTGCTTTAAGAAAGTGCTCCAAACACCATGGAAGACTTTTCCAAGGAGGACTACAGAATCCAGTCCTTTGACTTGGAGACACAGAAATTGCTCAAAACTGCCTTAAAAGGTCAGTTGCTAACATCTCCGTGGCTTTCAGAGCAGATGGTGTAATAAATACAGGCCTGTGGAATTCTGACAACGTCTGTGTAGAGGAATATGTCCTAAATGCATTTTTGTTCCACCAGAACCAAGCGCAGTGGATCTGGAAAAAGTCTCCAATGTCATTGTAGACCAGTCCCTGAAAGACCAGCTTTTCAGTAAGGAGGCGGGTCGCATTTGCTACACCATTGTTCAGGTTAATATTCAAACAAGTTTACCGTACGTGTTTAACACGTTTTTCTTATAACATAAGGTGTACGAACTCGTGACCAGAACGATGTTTGTTTTAACCTCCACATCCTGACCCTGCATTAGCAGCTTAAGAACTTAACCTGGTTTGCTGCAAAAACATACCCATC
This sequence comes from Arapaima gigas, assembly GCA_900497675.1. Classification (NCBI taxonomy): domain Eukaryota; kingdom Metazoa; phylum Chordata; class Actinopteri; order Osteoglossiformes; family Osteoglossidae; genus Arapaima; species Arapaima gigas. The sequence goes on along the minus strand of UFQX01000041.1, from coordinate 358,524 downwards.
TCTATGAATGATTCATACTTTTTAAAAAGTGCCAGTTAAGCCAAAAAACTAACAGTTTGTGCTAAAGAAAGTCAGCTTTGTGCTATCAGTGTCATATTTGGTTTATGCCCCCCCACACCTGCAGGCAGAAGCCAAGCAGAGCAATGGCAACATATTTCGCCGCAACCTGCTCAACCGGATGCAGAAGGAATTCAAGGCACGAGAAGAGACCCGCAGCCGCTCCATCCAGGAGTGGGTTTGCTTTGTCACCTTCATGTGCAACATTTTTGACTACCTTAAGGTACTGGCTGTGTTGTGAGAGTCACCGAAATGTTCATATTAAAGGATCATTTAAAAAGGCCACAATTGCACGCAGTGCACTAGCTCACATTTTGGTGGGTTATTTTGTAATGGCAGGACAGCACCTACAAGGATGACCTTCTTTGTTGGTAGGTGAACAACATGCCCATGATGGCCCTGGTGAATCCAGTGTATGACTGTCTGTTCAGGTTGGCCCAACCTGATGCTTTGCAAAATGAGGAGGAGGTGAGTATGGGCTTTACACATCACTGCTGTTTTACTGCATCCTGACCTATTAGACATCCAGTGAAGGAAGAGTGCATATCTTGTTTTGTGAACTTGATCTACAAATACTTATGACAGATAGTCTCATTGAGTGCCACCATTCTGATTTAGAAATATTTCACTGTGTGATAATGCAGTGGCTGACTCAATTCACCTGCAAACTGCTCAGCCATTTTCTCCAGTTTCTGTTACCATGTGCCTTCATTGCTAGATTAAAACAAATACAGTATCCAGCAAAGGATGATGGGAAGGGTCTTGTAATGCTCTGACACCATGTAATGTTTCCATTTTTCTGTGAAATAGTGATTGTACTTACACACACAGATGGGCAGTTTACACTTCTTTTCAAGCAGTTGCCAGGCAACACAGTTGATGAAACCAAGTCAGCTTTCTGGAAAGGTGCATTTCTATTAACCTTCTTCTGCGTTTACAGGTGGACTGTTTGGTGTTACAGCTGCATCGCATCGGCGACCAGCTGGAAAAGATGAACGAGCAGCGCATGGATGAGCTGTTCTTCATGCTGCGCGATGGCTTCCTCTTACAGCAGAACCTCAGCTCCATGGCCCGGCTGTTGCTGCTTGAGATCCTGGAGTTCCGGGCCGGAGGCTGGCAGCTGGGAGAGACTGCACACAAGTACTACTACAGCGAGGTGGCCGACTGATGGCGTGCGGGAGGGGTTGCAGGGGTGTGGGTTAGGAGACCGCCATTGAGATGGGGAAGGAGAAAAAGTGATGGGAGTTGAGGTGAAGTGTCCAAGAGTGGAGAACCTGTTGAGTTCTGCTCGTGACTTGAAAGTAGACTTATTCCATGGAAGTTTTTCGGTCTAGCTGCTGTGATGTTTGTTGAAACCTAACAGTGGTTGGATGTAGTAGCGATGGCGGGATGATAACGTGCACGCTGGCACGGAAAACTTTTCTCTAGGAATAAAGTTTGAGGGTTTTGGAGGCAGAATTTTGAGAGCTACAGCGCTAAATTCCGCATTATCTGATTTGTATCTGAAGGTGACGTAACATTCCAGTTAAAAACAAAAGGTTCAAAATGATGGGTCAAATGTTACAGTCCAGCTACCAATAGACTGTGGTTGTCAGTCTTACTGATTTTGTCCGATTCCAGTTTCTTAAGGTTCTTCTCAAGACACTGTTTCCAAGTCGGGGTCAGAATTGTTACTGTCAACTGGGTTGGGCGCTTTGAAATGAAGTGCAATCTGATCCATTTGTGTGGTTATGGTGGCGGTGGAATGATGTCTCCTCTGCTGATCAATACACACCTCAGGCACTTGACACATGTACACTGCCTTTGTACAAGTAAGACTTCTGTTTTTTACACAACAGCTCTGACAATGTTGTGTGACATCAGGATTTATTCACTAAAATGGTGCCATAAGATGAACCAGCTACATTAACCTATCACACTACCTTGTTTTTACCATTTTGTTGATCTACACCTTAGACACAGCAGGCCATAACTTGGGCACGAATCCCTCTGTCAACTTCACCACTTTCTTTTTATTTTACTAGATTTAAAGAGAACCTCCAGAAGTTTTTTCCATTCCTTTATTTTTGTTTTAAGTTAAAACGTGTTTGTTCTTGGGTAGCTTCCAGGAATAGAGGACCTTCAAAGCAAAACTGTTTAATAACTCTGATATTTCCATAGTCTTAGGCAGCCAGCCTAACCCCAACATTTAGTCTTAAGCAGTGTTACTAATAGTTCTAATTGCATTTTTCCAGTGTCTTCCAGAATGAAAACACAACCGTGGTGCTTAAGGAAATTTGTTTTCAAAAAAATTAAGTGCTCTAATCTTTTTTTCTTAAAGTGTAGTTGTATAAAAGACTTTGAAGACTTGGCTATGAAACGTAAGGCAGAGGCAGCTTACGTTTTTGACACACAAGTTCACTTTAATGCAGTTTGTATTCTTGCACATTTTCATGTTAACTTTGAATGTTTGTAGGATATGTAGGTTGTGCTGATCTTGACTTTCATTTGGATTTGAGGTTCAGACTTGGGGCAGGGGGGGTGTTGAGTAGTTTTAAGTGGCCTTTCTTAACCGTTGAGAATGATTTACAGATGTTACCACTTTGGCTGTTTTGACACACAGCTGCAGTGGAGTGTAAACTGGCAGATCGTACCCTCACGTGTTGCGTTTTCCATACATGTGGCAGCTGTTCCTCTAATACCACAGCAATGCTGTCACCAGCCTGTGACCAAGGAGCATTATTTACCATGCTCTCCTTTCCAGGGTACCTTGTATGTCTTATTGTACAACTGATTGTTTATTTGAACCACAGTTTAAATATACCAAATTTAAATGCTGTATTGAAACATTTTGCATTAAAAATATATTCAGATTTTCAGTATCAAATGCGCATGCCTTTTGTAGATTCACAGTTATATACCAAAAACATCAGTTTCTTAAATTCATTTGAATATTTGTACTGAGGAGGAACTTTTTGGGTGGGATTGTAGATCTGAGGGAAATATTTACAGAGCAAGTTGATTTCCTTTAGTATTATGGACTTTATACATCAAGTGCTGTTAGAAGTGGAATTGTTCAAATGTTTTCACTTGTCTTCTGCTCTAACAATAAAATCATTTTTTAGATTTCTATCCAGCAGAAAATATGAAGTGTTACTTAATGGGATGTGGTTATCTGGGGGGCAAAATGCTGCGTGACTTCAAACAACAAACCCTAATATTTGGCAACTTCAGCCCATTAATTCCCAACACTTTCAGAGCAACTTGAGTTGTGAAAGTATTTAAGTCACACGGAAGTATGCAAAAGTGGAAATATTTATTGTGATGTAATTTATTTTGTACATAAACGCCACCTGCTGAGAACTAGGCCTCCACTGTGCCCTCCTTCACTATGGCCAAGGCCAGGTTGCGAGCCAGCGCCAGTCGCAGCAGCTCTATTTTGGTCGTTTCTATATTGTCCTCCTGGAGTCACAGACATGGGATGAGAGTTAGGGCCCTGTTCTCAGCCAGTCCTCACAGAATCAATCACCCAGAGGGAGGTCCCCCCTGGTTCTGCCTGCTTACCTGCGGGGAGTTTTGGGTTTCATTGGAGGCCTTGCCAGTGGTCAGCTCCTCCAGGCAGTGCATCAGTTCATAGGTCTGCTCTGCTGAGAAGATGACCTGGGGTAGGGAACACAAATGAGCATCTCGCAGAAACAAAACCAGGGTCCTGAACTGCAGAGTAAGGCTTCAACTGGATTAGTGCACCAACAGTGCTTAGAAAATTCTGCTGTGGGGTACCAACTGCCACTCCCTGTCTGCCAACCTGTTTCTGCTCCAGAAGGGGCAGCGCATCTGTTAGCAGCGTCATCCAGAAGCTGCGGGGGGCGATCTTGGCCGTCATCAGGGACAATAGGAGCCTGGCTGCCTCAGTGAACTGCTTTTCGCCATACAGCTTATGGAACTCACGGTATTTACCTGTCAGGACCACGTGTGGGATGAGTGATGTCACTGAAACAGTATATGCTGCGCCGTGCCTCTGTACAGTATCATGGTAACACCTGTGTGCTTCTCTACATACCGAGGAATGTGAGTCTGTCGCTCAGCAGCATGGCTGAGCCCAGGTTGTCTATGAGGTCCAGGTCTGAGAAAGTCCCGTGGGTACAGTAATCCTGCAGGAACCTTAACAAGATCATGACGTGTGAAGAGCAGTCAGACACCACAATGTTATACTGTATTACTCTAGTACAGGGATTCTCAGCCAAGCAGCACCACCCAGCGGGATGTGAAGATCCTACCCAAATATCCGCTTAAGTAACGTATTACCAATTCCACAGTACCTCAGCCACTGGAGATTTGTTAATAAAATCCTAAATTAAATAGATGGCACCTTTTTTAATGAATAACCTAAATAACAAAAGTGTGGAACATCTTTAAATGTGATTGGTGCTCTTAGCAATCATTTTGGTTTTAGAACCGTTCAAAAAAACAAGTGGATTTGTTTTTAAAGAGAAAATTGACGGACGTGAGATTTCAGCAACAGCTAAGATACTGAACAGTGTGGTCAGAAAATATAAGCCTGCTGCATCAAATATTTATTCACAATGGCAGGTAGCGATGCAGAGCCAAAGCACAATGTGTGGAATGTGCTGAAGTCCATGAAATGTTAAATCCATCAAAGCTGCAGAGACACTTAACCACAAAGCCCCCTGGGTGCGTTGGAAAGCTAAGAAAATATTTCCAAAGGGAGCAAGATGGGTTTCAAGCACAACAGCCGTTACTATATTAATAGTGCAATCGAACACTTGTCTAGTGGTGGTTTGTGTAGCACAACAAAGTGTTTACGATCCCATCTTGCCTAACACTGCATGTGTCAAGTTACTTGGGGAAAAATCCGGTCCTTACCGCTATCAAATGACACAATGAGTACAAAAATTGACACTGACAGCAAACTTCTGGAGAGAATATTCTCCAGCCCATATTTTCCAATACAGTTGGAAGAGTCCACTGACATTAGTAAGGCTTTATTTAAGTTTTGGAGAGACACACTTGGGACAGCAATTTTAATTATCTTTTTTTTTTTTTTTACAAAGAGATTCCCACCAGAACATCTGAATGAGCTAAACAGCACAGTATTTAGTTTCAGACAAAACTGAGCGGTTCAAGGAGGGGAAAAAAACTTTACAATAGGAGAGCCAATAAAGGAATGGATATACTGTTGCTCCTAAGTGGAAATTTGGAAGGTTCTCCTCATGTCAATATCTTCATTGTCATCATCCAGTGTTTGACTTGGTTGTCAAGGAAATTTCCAGATTAATTGTTAGGGGACCCCTGGAATGGAAATCTTTGGGTTTAAGACCCTTTCTCAGTGAATCCTGCTATTAGTGGAGAGCAGCTTGAACCTTCACCTCACACAAACTAACTTTGGTGCATTTTGGATATTGGCTGCCAACAAGTACATTTCTACTGCCTTTCATCACCACGTATTTATGCGAGTCAGTGTTGTCCACTGTGGCATTCACAAAATCAAAAGCAACTTTGGATGCTACTCTGCGAATCAACCTCTCCTCTGCCCTGCTCCAGCTTGATCTGATCATTTCTCAGAAGGAAGCCCAAGTATCTCAATGACAAAAAGCAGACTAATTAAGTAAATCATTGCAGCAAAAATGAAATACCTGTTTATAGGTATTTTACTGTTTTCAATAGGTGGGCCCTGATCATTTTGACAAATCCCAAACAAGACTTTAGTTGCAAAAGGCTGAGAAACCTTGCTCTAGCAGTTCCCAGATGCTGCACACCTTTGACCTCTTATCCAGTGAATCCCTGCAGCACAAGCATGCACAACAGGGGGTATACAGGGCTGCTCATGTGGTTACCCCCCACACCAATATGCCACTGGTAGCCTGTTGGACATGTGATGGCAGGATGGCGCCTGCCAGCTTACCTCTCCGAGATGAGTGTGGCGAATGCAGCATCCTTGGCACGGATGCTCCAAGACAGCGCAGAGCCCAGGCGGTTGTTCCGCAGTGCTTTCTTGGCCATGATCTTGCAGATGCTGCGCACTAGAAAAACAACAGCCCATCAAAGCTGCCCTAATGCTCAACTGCTCCCTGTACTGAAATCCATTGTGTTAAAGCGCTCAAAGGCCAAGTGGCACCCACCTTGCTCTGCCATCTGCCTCTGCTCACAGATGCGGAGCACCTTCAGGGCCTTGCGCTCCGTGTCCAAGGGCACCCGTTCGATCTGGAGCTCCAGGTAGACTCGGCCAAATTCTGGGCAGTGGTCAAAGTAGTCCACAGCCAGCTGCCACAGGCTGGGAGGCCAAGGGGACACACACAAAGGAGACAGTCCTAAGTAGTTTGTTGGTAGTGTAGTGATGTGTTATTTCAGGTATAATACACAAAATTAACTGTTATACAATTTACAAGTGGATTATTAATAAACATCCTATTTATTAAGCAGATTGTGACCAAAGTTGTGCAACTGGGTGGTCCCAGCATTCCAGCTCTTTATTGATTTGAGTGATTAACAGCAGAGGGACAACAGGGGCTGGCATTCAAGATTAAAAATAGTAGAATAAAGAAACTGTACCTGTGATGAGTAAAGAGGCCAGACGCATATTCCAGCAGCAGAAATTCTCTCAGATTAGAGCCAAAACTACAATTGGGTGAGGGAAAATGATTCATTTTACATACACGAGATCAAAACCCAACATAATTATCTTACTAACACAAGAATTAATTTACTTACTGCAGGTTATGAGACTGTAGCAACTTACAGTGGTCCAGAAGGTCTGTCAGATGCGCTACAAACCACCAATTATTCAGTGCAATGCTGGGGAACAAACAACATAAGCCTTAGGACTAAGAGAAGCAGAAAAGATGCTATTAAGATTTGCACAGCATTTTGAGTCCCTCACCTGCAATCCTTGATAACTTGGTGAATGTCAAATTCGAAAGCAGCAAGCAGGATGCTATCCAGGGGTTCCGGGGTGTTCCGCCCATCAAGGAACATGTCCATGCTGGCCTGGGAAATGCAGAACACCGTTCACATTAGGCTCCTGAGGTCTGCATCTATGTATTACACCTCTTTGTGCAGGCCCAGGGTACCTGAGCATAGTAGTGAAGCTCCGTGGGTTTTACTGTGGGGTGGCAATATAGGAGACGGGTCACCAGGAAGTGGTACCATGTGCTCAGGTGGTCCCTCTGCTCTAGTAGAGTGTCCTCGTCTCCAACTAAGATCTTAGGGGGAAAAAACAACAACAAAACATTGAATAAAAAGGTTTTTTCTAGTATGTCACTGAGTCCTGACATATTAAGGGCCAGGGATGCAGACTCTGTAGGATTTACTGAATAACAAGAAACGTTTTGATGTTCAGATCCAGCTGATGGTAGCTCAGACCCAAAGGTCTGGCTGCCGCTCACCTTGCAGATGAGCTCCAGGTGTGGGTGGCTGGCAAAGGAGTTGTCCTGTAAGCAGCGGTCACATTCCTGGTGCCACTGTCTCCACTTCACGTCAAACTCTGTCAGAGTCTGTGTCCCACCAGGCTGTGGAGACATCAGGCAAGGTCTACACGCACAGGCCGCATAAACAAAGGTAGATGTACACAAGGGGAGATCTGGTGAGCTAAAGTGAAAAATTTGTTTAATTTAAAAGTAGACCCTCTTTGAATTTTCACTTTTTAGCCACCTGAAGAATAGTGCACATTGTGTACTAAAGTTAAAAACAGCCATAAAAAACTGTGTCCTCTCTGAATGATATACATGCTTTTCTCTGTTCTCTGTTTATGGCATATATCAGTGATATAAAAGACTAATACATTGTAAATGGGCATCTTCATCAGCAAGCTGTCCAGCAACTTGAAAGTGGCCCTAGCCGCAGGCTGTTGGGATGCCTGCTTCATCAGCATCTGTCTGGCCTCTTCCATCCGGCTCTGCAACACGTAACACACCACCTGAAAGCAGAGCGAAAGAAAGTATGCAGGGTCACCCAAAAGTGGCACTGTACCAACTGACAGCCTAACCCAACGACTGCAGGTACATGTCCCAGGAGCCACCTTGCTGTTATACTTCCAAATAAAATAATTACTTCAGTGAAAATATCCAGTTATGTAGATGACTAAACATTTTTATTACTTTTTCAATACTTCTAAGATGACACTAAAAAGCAGGCACGTTGGTGTTTTGTCATACCACGTCCCAGTAGGCTTGGTGCTCAGTGGGGCACTCGCTTTGCAGCACTTCCTGGGCCCTCTCGTCCACATCGGCTTTGTGCAATCGGATCCAGTCCAGTAAGTGGAGGAGCAAGGACCCAGCTGAAAAGGACATACAAACTTAGCTCCTCGGGGACATCCCACAGCAGCTAGGTGGGCAGAGATAGTGGATTTTAAAGTGTTTCCCAGAACTGTGTCCATTTGGACAATGCCTACCTGGGGCTGCCTCGATAAACAGCACTTCACAAAGGTTCCAGATCAGTTCCACAGCTAGCAGAATCGATACCTGCCATGCATACACACACACACACACACACACACACACACAGAAACAAGGACACAACATCTCTGGAATTTCAGCACGTACTGACTTCAGCTGGGAATTAGATGTTCTGATGTGATTAAACTATTTTCTTCAATGGTTCATTTGCCAGCTAACTCAGCCAGCAGAATCACTGGGTGACACTGTTCAGACAGACTTTTATAACCATTTTCAGTAATAAAAGAGCACAAAAAATGGGTATTCATACCTGATTTCCATACTGTGTTGCCAAAGTTGTGTCCCGTGTGGATACTGGGATAAGGAATGACCAGTTATTAGAACATTTTCCTCCTTGTAGTAGGTTGTAAAAAGAATTATTACTAAAGTGCTACACACCATACCTGCTACTCGCTGGAGCTCCTCCATGCAGGCCCTGATCACTGACCTGTAGTTCTTACTTACACTGATAAACCTAGAGGCACAAACCAGTTTAGTCAAACATTACTGTGTTATTGATATCAATGGTTTATTTCTGCAGTGCTGAACACTTAGCATTATAAAATGATTAACTCTAACTTGGCCTTATTAAAGACATTGAGGTTGGTTCTCCTATGTTGCATTATAACATTACAAGCATGTTACATCTTTATAAAAGCAGCGTATACGATGTTCACAACTGTATGGAAGAATTCGGCCAAAGATGTCGTGGTGACATACTGGGCTTTTTTGTTTTTGCTGGGCACATCTTCTTTAATATTCTGCAGCCCAACAAAGATATGATGGGACTCGTTGAAGAGTTTACGCAGGATGGGGGAGTATATGTCTTCATCTTTCCGCACCACGTGGACAAAAGGGCAACACTGGGCAGCTAGCTGGGAACCTGAGACACACAAATCCATTTTTAGACCCACAAGCTGGTCCATCTTTTCTATGCTTACAGTGAACAATCTCTGCCAGATACCCACCTCTAGGTTTGTACTGTGTCTCGTAGGCTAGAAGATCTCCCGGTCCCCACACAAACCCCACGTGCCTCTGGCTGGAATCAATGCCGGGAATGAGCTGTGGGGTAACAATAACAGACTCAGGGGAAACAGGTGAAAGGAGACGCCAGCCTACTACTCTGCAAAAAAGCATAAACAAGTTCTGTTCTTGTCAATAAGACACACGGTTAACATGACTTAAATTTAAATTTTAGTTTAATTTTTAATTAAGGATGTCATGTATATTTTAAATTTAAATCTTAAGACAGACTGACTACAGCAGCGATGCATCTCGCTGCCTCTCCTGCTGCCGTGATCAAGGTGCTTTCCCTGCTGTATATTAATTACATTGTAAATCCTTGCAAAATAATAATAATAATAATAATAATAATTTTCTGGATCATTCAACACCCAGTTATCTGTCACCCAGACGTGCACTAGCCGAATAGCCACTTGGGCTGTCAGCAGTACTCCCCTGTACACACAGCGCCACAAAATGAAAGAAAAACCTACCGTGGTTACCGGATCCACGTCAACCTCCCCCATTATGAAATGGGCAAAAAATAAATCTCTAAAATACAACTTCAAACGATACACAAACTCAACAAATAGCTTCCTAAGCCCCCAATAGGAGAGGAACCGCGCGCGCCGCCGCCTCAGTGAGCGCAGGACCCCTCGCGTGTTGTAAAGGCCGTAATGCCAGTTGCCTGAATAAAATGTTTTCATTACGATGTCAATTATTACACAAATGTAAACTTTTAATTCAATATATATCAATTCATAAATATAACTTAAATTTATGTTACCGTTTCGTTAGTTGAAAAGACGAGTTTTGGATAAAACGTTTTTTTCCCTTTAGATTTGTTTTGAGACTTACTGATTATAGTTTTTACTAACATAATAAACTCTCGATGAAATATTTAGTAAGTGCGCCCAAGATGTGGGGAGTCATATCCTCATCCCCCACAAGATATATTGTTAATGAAATCCTTAAATGTTTTTGTGTTTTTAAGTCTTGTCCCCCTTTTCTCAGTGTAGCAGCAGTAACATTGTGTAGAAATGCCTTTTACAGGCAAGTTAGTACGTAAATGTTATGTACTGAACAGACATTTAGCGGCACTAACACAGGCAAGGGCCTGATTTTATAGCCTCTAGCAGCTCGACGCAGCCGTGAGACCCGGGTACAAAAACAAGATGGCCACTGCGAATCTCTGTCCTCCCCACCAGGAGGTTCCCATGTGTAAGTGCTCGTTTACAGTACAAGATAAAACAGTCGCATAAAAACGATTATCTTACAACATAAACACCACAACAGCGCACGTTTTTCTGGTACGTGCGCCCGGCGAGCGCCAGAAATCTTTGTTTCAGAGTAAATAAAGGCAAAACCCATGTTCCACTATGCGCGTGCACGCGACACGGCGTGACCGAGCCAGCGCCATTTCTGCGTGCACGGACTCACTCCCGCCGAGGCGAGCGGGCACCCGACTGCCTCGTGACCCGCCTCGAACCAATTCCATTTGAATACTGAGGACGCGTAAATAATCATGACCGCGCACGCACGACCGGCTTATTGAACGTGGGCGGTGACGTGCGCGTTCCCGGCGACTCTTTTGTGTGGCGGCGTACAGAAACGCATACAGAATAGCCATGGCGGACGAGAAACCTAAGGTGAGTAACTAAATCGAATTGCCTCACATCTGGGTTTAGAAATGAGCGGTAACACCGCAGAAGCGAAGGCGGGTTCCCACGCGGTGCGTGAATTTATTATCCGGCTGACCGAGTCGTTTTATTCATTGTGAAATACCGGAAGAATTGTGGAGGCGCTCGCACAGGCGGGAGGGTAGCCTGAGTTAGCTACACAGCTATCCCAGGTGGCGAAGTGTGTAAAAATAGCCTGCAAAACACCGTAGCAGTGGCAAAATGAATGCACAAACGTTACATGAGCTGCGAGGGGTTTAGTCGGGGCCAATAAGAGGCGCGCTGCCTTGCGGTGTGTGGATTAACCGGGCTCGCTTGCTGCTCGTTTCTCAGGCCTCTGGGCGCCACAGCGCATCATCTCACATCATCTCACATCATCTTCACGACCGCGCTCTCCATCACTGCGCACGGCAGCATCCCGCGGCGCCGTCCAAATCCTCCGCGGCTTGTGCGCTTGCTGCCGTGGCGCGTTTAACTAGTAATTTAATTATGGTAAATAAAAATAAACTTTTTAACTACAGAAAACTATGTTTGCCACGAAGGGCCTTTGCTAACTCGTAGAGCCGTGATTTTAAGCCATTGTTATTTACCAGAGTTTGTCAGCCCAGGCTGGCTGGCTGAATATCTTTATGCTGACAAAATTGGACTTTCAGGAAGTATTGCTAACTGTTGTTGTTATTGTTATTGTTATTCTTTCCTGGTTTGTATTTTTTTCCACTTTAAAGTGTGTGTCATTTCTAGCTACACTTTACAGTTATTTTTATAGAAGAATCAATGACAGTAAGAAGGGTTACTTTTGTTGTCGGTGTTAAACTTTTCCTCTGTGTAGATGCAATATTTTTGCCCTTTTTCCACATTCTGTTTCCATGTCCTCCCTCTCCCCTCCAGTGCCACCTACAGAGTGTCACTTACGGGCAATTTTTCTAACGTCACCGTACTGTTTGCCTTGGATAAGAACAGAAGCTTATTATTTTTTACTTAAATTGAGTGTCTGGGTTTTCAGGTGGTCATGTTTTGCCTCACAGGCTGAGCCGCACTGCTTGTGTTAATGTCCCAATGTGGGTGTTTATTTCCCATGTGTGAGTGGGAGTTCCGTCGGCAGTAAAAAATGGGAGGGTGGAGAATGGACTGTCTGTCCATTGGCTGCTTGTACCTCAATGCTGACAGCTCCTCCTGTTGATACTTACCGCTCCCCAATGGTGTGGCATGGTGTGAAGCAGAAGAGTACACATCTGCTGCCCTTTATTGCTCTTTCCCTCCCAGTCCGCTTGTCCCTTGTGTCTACTGTCTGTCCAGCAAAGGATTACTAACACAAAACTCGAAATTACTAAAGTGGGGAATAGAAAACATTTCCACAGCCTTTGTTAGGATGAATGAGCATCCTACCATGAGCAAAAGTTAGGGGTATGAGTATTTTTTTAATTTTCCTCCACTGTCTCAGGTGTTTTTTCTTTTTTTAGCAGGAGTGAAATAATGATGCTGTCATTTGTTCCACAGGAAGGGGTGAAGACGGAGAACAACGACCACATCAACCTGAAGGTGGCGGGGCAGGATGGCTCTGTGGTGCAGTTTAAGATTAAGAGGCACACTCCACTCAGCAAACTCATGAAGGCATACTGCGAGAGGCAGGTGAGCACGTCCAGGTCGAAGGGCTGCTTTGTACTTGAAAAGCACTCCTGCTATGACTCTTAAGAAAAAAACGGAAAAGCTGGAAAAATGTTTAAACGCTTAAGGCATGCTCCTTGTGACAGTTCCATATCATAGTTGTTTGTCAAAGGAGTGGCACAGTTTACCAGCTGTTTATGGAACTGGAGTGTAATAGGCTATGCAAATTAAATTAGGATTAATTTTTATACAGCGGGCAAAAATGTGTGAAGGATGGCATTTTCAAAAGAGATTTGGCACCTTTGCGCACCTTTTTAGATATGTTTAAACATTTTCACATTTGTGTACCATCTTTCTGTGTAAGAATTCTGCTATTCGGGCAACAGCTAACAGTGGTCCTGCTTCTCTACAGGGCTTGACAATGAGGCAGATTCGGTTCCGGTTCGACGGCCAGCCCATAAACGAGACGGACACGCCGGCACAGGTATGTTGTACGTGCTTATGGATGTCAGCTTTGTGTCGCAGATCTATTGCATTGCTGCTTAGACAGCGACAGAATTGTGGGATTTATTATCCAGGCTAGATTTGGCTCAAACATGGCACTCAGTAGTGCAAAATGGTTGGTGTGGAGGCAGAGGAGGTGTACCTATTGTAACATTGTTATTCTAACACAAGGCGAGAACTTCAACATTTCAAATGCTTGTTTCACACATTTTTGTGCTGCTGATGCAACAAACCTGTATCTTACCTGAATTATCTGAACAGTTGGCAACATGTGGGTAAAATGATCTTGAGGAACTCACATTTATTTCACTCTGCAGTTGGAAATGGAGGATGAAGATACGATCGACGTTTTTCAGCAGCAAACAGGAGGCCTCTACTAAAAGTCAAACCCCACCCAGTTTCCAACACCACAAATCCTGCTTTTCAGATATTTCACCCTGAGTTCTTACCGTTGGACATTACCAGTTAGAAGTTTTCAGTAAAACATAACTACTGTTGTATAGTGTTTTCATTCTTGCTTTATTCCTTTTTGTACATAAACAACCTCAACTGTAAAGAAAATGAACACATATAGTTATTGAGAAGTGGCATCAGCAAGACCCGCGTGAAGAAGCCCAAGGACGTCACCGCTGAGTCTCATCCACATATGAAAATGAGGCTGGTTGTCCAACTTAATTTTCTGTTACCTGTCTCAGAAAATTGATTTTATATCTTTTTTATATTGTAGTGATATATGTGTAGAAAACTGTCTTAAATGTAATTTGACTAGGCCACCTTTAAAACGACAACCCCAGAAGAAGGAATTTAGTCAAGTTAAACATCTGTATTGTCTAATAAAATTCTTGTTAAAATAAAGTGATTGTCTATTGTTGGTTGTTAAATCCAAGACGTTTTATTGCCATCGTCTCGTTGTGTAACATGATTATTAAAATACTGGTTTGTGAACAATTTAAGATTCTACAAAGATTCCACAAGGCACATTTTACATGTTTGCTGCTAAGCAGAAAACGAAAGGAAGAAAGCGAAAGGAGGGTGGGAATAGAGTGGGAGTTTTTTCACTATTTATCACTTTCCAGTCTCCCCTGTGAAGCAAGTGTGTGTTTAAACCGTTCTGTTCAGTCCGTCACTTTCTCTTCCACTCCTTCCCGCGTTTCTTTTATATACTGTATAGTGACGTGAAACTTAATTTAAATGACTCGTATAAACTGTTTGGGCGTCATTTTGCTTTATCACAGTCATATTTTGCAGCAACAGATTTCGAGCCAATTCTTCCCGGCCGAACCCCGCAGTACAGTGGCGATGTTACTGTTCCAGCCCAGAGCAGATCAATGGGAAAGCTGCGATGCACGATAACTGGCGTATCGACGAGCCAATAAGAAACGAAATGTGCGAGACTTTATCCAATGAGAGATGGCGAAATTGTCCCGTGGGCGGTAATCCGTCAGTAAAGCGACATTCCAGTTCATCGCAGGCTTCAATTTCAGCGAAGTCGGGTGGAGCCTCTGAGGCGCTGGGGACTCGAAGGATTTTTCCTGCGTTTATTATAAGCATTTTGTACTTTCACCAAAATTGCCGTTAGAAACTGGGCCACCCGCTAAAATGACGACGACCACTACGTTCCAAGGAATTGACCCAAGTGCAAAAAATAGCTCCAGGTAAATAGAAAGGCAGCGGAAGGTGCGGGGAGAAACAAAAGAAAATGGATCCCAGCGGCTGACCGCTCGGCCCGGTTCTGCTGGCTGACCGGGACCTGGGCGCGTGACCCCTCCTCGAGCCGAACGCTTTTTCATGCGGGATCGTGCGTGTCCAGGCTGGACCACTCCTAGGATAAGTAGGATTTCGGATTCAGCGCACACATGGTTTGCATCACTGTGATTTTTCCCCCCCCCTTTTGTAATGCTGTGACAAAAAAGACCACATATTTTATTTCCTAAAAAGGTGATTGTGCAGTTCGCTGTCCGCATTAGTGTTTACATTTACACTGTGACGTCCAACACTTCACCAGTTGACTAGGAACGAATTTCACATCATATTGCGTTTTGCCTTTTGACAATTTCAGGACAATTTTGCGCACATTTTTTTTCTCCTGGTTTTGATGTCAAAGTTTCTCGCTGTGTGTGCGACCGTGCAGATACGCTGTTTTAAGGACGACTGATGGTTTGTCACCCGCGCTGTGGCGAAGCAGAAGATGCGAGTGGTTAAGGTGCTGAAACTTTTCAAGCGCGCGCCGTGTGTCCGGCCGTCTGAACCCACTTCTGCCCTTCTGGGTGACGGATGTCGCCCCCCCTCCCCCCGCGGCTGCCCTCTCCGCCTTCTGACCACAAAGAAAAACATTCGAACCCGTTTTTTTAAGTAATATATTCATATAATGTGTATGTGTAGATGGTGTAGCCCCTGTTTGGCCTCTGTAGTCCAGCCTGTGAAGTCCGTTTAAAGCTCCGCTCTGCGCTCCGGGTTCCGTTTCGAAAGCGTGCTGATAATGCGCATTTTTGCGGATTTTGCGGGTTTTCCCGTTGTCCCCTCTTACCCTCCGCAGAAAAAAAATCGCCCACTTTTGTTCATTTTGTGTTTTCTCGACTGTCCAAAACCGCGTGGACTCCTACTAAATAGCTAAATCTGTTAAAGAGCTCCCGAACCGGTCCGACTTTAAATAAAGGAGTGTTGTGTGAAGTGCACTTTCACTTTCCACCTGGTGCCTTAACCATCCTCTTTGTCCAGTTTCTAAATCGTGACACACTCACTGTAATGGGTATTCTTCCTTTTTTGCTGGGTGGGGTCTTTTCTGCAGCCTGTGTGGGGGAAGATGAGCTCATGTGTTGGGAAGGTGAAGTCTGCTTTGGACATCATGGCTGTGGTGGTCACTGAGAGAACACACACACTCACACACACTGCTTTTGCCATCCCCACTTCTGTCTGTCCTTGCCTCCTTTTGTCTCTCTCTAGCAACTGGATTTTCTGGTGTTGTGTGACCGAAGCAGCTGCTTGCTTGGTGTCAGCTGTTGGTCTCCAGAAGGTTTTATAAGAACCATATAGGGGAGGCGGGTGGGCTTTGGGGATTTGGACTTTGAGGATCATTGTATGAGATATTGTGTGGACCGCCATGACTGGTGCTGGTTTCCCTGGATCACATTTTTTTCCATGCTTTCACTCCAGGTTTCCTTTTAATTATCATTACTCTTTTCGTCTGTGGAAGGAAACATTCCTCCTTTTCCTCTCCAAATTACACATTCAGCTGACATTCCAAGCAGTTTTTCAGTGCCTCGGCAATGCAGCGCTTGCAGTTTTTTTTTTTTTTTTTTTTTTTACACACGTCTCACTCCTCTGCCAGTTTCTATCGTGACAGAAACAAGTCCTTTGGCGTAGCCTGGCTCAGCTTCTCATGTGACTGTCTCTATGCTGGATGGTTTCTCTGCAAAGTGAACCTCTCTTCTGTAGGGTACTACGACCTCCTGGTGGTGTTTCCAACATATCCTTCGGCACGGATGAAGAGAAACCCCCCGTTAGAAAGAACAGGATGGCATCCAACATCTTTGCCGAACCTGATGACCCTCACGCCCATCGGCGGAACAACCCACCCGGTGAGCCCCCCGTTTACCTTCAGCTGCATCCAGAGCTTTACACTGATTTGGTGAAACTGCGGTGGAGTATGAGTTACTCCTTTTGTCTAGTATGGCTATTTGTCTAGAGGAGTAGGTTAAACATCAAACAAGAATGGAATTGCTGACCTCTGCTAACATCATGCACCATGATCAAAGAGCATTCTTGCCCCCCATAACTGCACACCTGTTTGGTATATTACTATTGGCAAAGTTTTTGTTGTGGGTAAAAAAAAATGGATCCCGTTTACAGCTACACTGTAACATCGAAAGCTGTAAATTATACAAGGTTTATAAAGCCTTTAATTTACCAAAGGCCTTTTTTGGAAATTGTTTATGGTCTTGCGCAGGAGAGGATTGTTAAAAAATTTCCAAGCTTTACAGATCACAGCTTTCTAGGTTCCATGACTTTATTAACTGGAGGTCTGGTGTTTGCTTTGATTTATTAGACGTGACATGTGTGCTTGAATGAGCAACCACATGATGCACAGTTAAGTCCAGACTCCACAACAGTCCTTTTCTGGCTTTTTTATTGTATGTTTTTGTGTTTACCTCTCTGGAACGCTGCCTTGACCAGGACAAATGGTTCAAGGTATTGGATGGATGGATGGATAGTTTTTGCTTCTGAATAGAAGTGGCATCTTTGAATCCATTGTTACTGTAATGCAGTAACATATTCTGCAAAATCACATATAATATGTTGTCGGATACTAAGGTGGTCTTTTCTGTTTTTTTTGGTTCTTTACTGAGGTTTACTATAGTGCATTACCCCTTTCAGGAGTGACTTGTTGGTGATGTAAGGTTGTGGCACAGAGACTCTACAAAATAGACGTGTAAACCAGTTGTATTTTGACTTATGGAGTGAACTGCAGTCCTGGATTCCAAAGTCAAGATTATGCTGGTTATATGGGGTTGCGAGGCCTTTATTGGCCTCTACTGTTGGGGGGATGTTACCATTTCTGGCCCTTCCATTGGCAGTCAACAACTAATTAAAGAATACAGAAGAGAGAACCTTGAAGGCCGCTGCAGTTTTTCTCCTAGAAATTTTTTTTCAGAGTATGGTAGTAAAGTTTGAACGGTGACCTTATTTGGTATGTCTTAAGAACTGTCACGGGGGGAGTGGTGCAGACAAGATTATTTATAAAGCAGGAATAATTTTCCTTTTTAATAACATTTTTCTAACAGCTGTTTCCTTGTGGACACAGTGCTGACAATTTTGGCAGCTGTTTTTGTGCCCTTTGTCCAAACTCCTATTATTCCTATTGTGGCAGACGCCAGTTGTAGTGGAAACACTGCCCGGTTTCCGGACTGGCTCCAGCAGTCACGGACGGGAGTTTTGAGGTCATGTCTGATTTAGGAGTTAGAGAACTCACCTCTGTGGTGTCAAGTGGAGGGGACTGATCCTTAACCCTGCCAGGCAGGATGATGTATATAAAATGTGTCATGCCTGGAGAAGTTTCCCGGTGGAGCTTTATATCTTAGGGAATGATCTGAACCAACCACAGTTTAATGAATCACAGGAAATGATTGCGTATCAAGACAGACTTTTCCCGGTGACTCGCTGGCGTATAATACAACTGTGGTCATTCCAAGGCTGCAAACAGATGGTGGAACTGCAGCACTTATTGTGTAGAAGTGCAGATCATCAGGAAAGTATGTGCAGCCAAATGAAGGTAACATGAGACCTTTTGTAGACAGCTGGCAGCAGGTGAATTTGGGTGATGTGTATGTGTGATTGATAGACACCTCCAGTTCACCTCAAGCTGCTGGAACTTCTCCCAGAACGATCTTTTGTAATGTTTAATAATGGAGTGCAGATTCACATTGTCTCGCTGGCATGGGTTGCTTCCTGGACAGTTGAGCAAAGCTAATGGAAACAAAACATCATCTTGGTCCTTCATGTGCTTTTGTGGTTTTATTCTAAACAATTAAGCATGTTAGAATGTATGTTGTTTAAAGTGGTTTATTCTGACTGCACAAAGATTGTTTCTTAGATAGGAAAGAAATAGCCAAGGATAATGACTCAGTGTATCAAAGGGGTGAAGTGGTACAAAAAAAAATCTTCAGAGGCAGACTCATATAATGGACCTGTAGAAGAGGGAAGTCCTGTGGACTGTTACAGATTCTCTTGCACATCTCTGTTCTGTCAAATTTAAGCTGCATTCCCACAGGAAGCACATCTTCTGAAGAAGTTTTGCCTTGTTTTTGCAGTACAGATGTATGGCACCAGGCCACAGCTATGACCTTGATCCCTGTAGCAAGTGAGGCATGGTCCAAGTGCTGCCTTCCGCTTTTCTTCTGCAGTCGCCCTCCAAACATGGGATGAAAGCAGCCCTTTTTCTGTCCAGCGCCTGAGAGGCTCATGCAGAGTCTGTCAAAGAGACTGAACTGTTGCTTTGCAGCGACGCCTCACAGAAGGCAATTCATTTCTCCTTATTAGCGGGTGTTTGTTTACTGTAGGGACCAGTTTGTTTGGTAATTTACTGCCTGGATGTTCTCCCTCTCGCAGTTGTAGAAGAGGAATGGGTGAGACAGCAGGCCTGCCGAAAGGGTGCAGACATACAGCTGTTTCGTCTGGAATTCTGCATGAAATGGCAGTGCAATCTGGTCAGATGAGTGCAGCCAGTGGTTATAGTGAGTTCTGGTGCTTTGCATTCCGGTTTTTCTCAGTGTTTGGATTGAATCCACAGCTTCGCCTTTGGTATTGTATGTTTCAGAGGTTGAATCTGGCTCCCGATCAAAATAGAATACTGGTTCAGTCAGCTGCTGGTCAGCTGTCCCACCCCGGGGTTGCAGGCGTTCCTACTGGTGACTCCTGTGGCTGCTGGGAAGTGCGTTTTTAAGGTAGTGTGTACTGAGAACCAGGTGTTGGATGTTCTGCAAACCAGTTGACAAAACATCAGTGTCAGGAAGTGCATTTTACCAGTGGCCAGAGCGTACAGAGCCACCAACTGGGCCATTTTTCCAGCCTTCGTGTCTCTACAGGGGGGGAAGCCAGTGGTGTATTGTGCGGCGAACCCTCTGCCCCCCTGAGAAGATGCCATGTTCCACCTCCCTGGAAGAATTCTGAGTTGGAGGAGACACCTAGAAACCAAGTGAGGGCTTAATAAATTAGTTAGCCAAATTGGCAAATGTAATGCATGTATGTGAGCAAATGACTACATTTGAAAGTGAAACTTTCTGCTTTGTGGTATTGTGTTGCAGGATGAGAAAAAACAGTACACGGAAGACGGTGAGTGCTGTTTGCGTCCTTTTGTTTTCCACTGTGCATCGACGTGTAGTCAGTAAAACCGAGGAACGTGCATCAAAAAGCCTGCTCCTATCTTCTAGAACATGCAAAGCTATAGGGCCTCACATACCTTTATGCTGCAGTTCCTCACCTATTTCAGATGTGACTCTGAGTATTCTTACTAAGAGATTCTTTGTTCCTCGTCCTGTTTCAGTAGAGAATGTGGAGGAGGAGGAGGAGGAGCAAACGGCTCTGGAACAGGAGGAACAGCCTCCACAGCTGTCCCCTCCCACAGAACCTGCCCCTGCTGGAGCCTCTGCCGTCCAGAAACACCCCCCAGGAGGAAAGTCCAGTCTGATCCTGGGTTGAGTTTGCTTTCTTTTCATTTTTTTCACCTTTTTTCTTTCACCTTGTATCTCCTTTTTTTAAGAGGATCTTCACCCTATTTACATCTTGTATGAGCCATGGAATTTGCTCCTTTTTTCTGCCCCTTTCTAAAACATTGACCAAAGCACTTTATGTATCCATTCTGAGTTCAGCCCATCCTGTAGAGCATCTCGCCTGCTGGAAAAGGCATGAAGACCCGCTTGTCTGTTCCCTAATGTAAATGGTAAAAAGAAGACCTGATGTGCAAATTTCTAAATGAAATAAAGATTGATATGAATTTGTTGCAATGCCCATTGTTTTGTCTTTGCACTGTGCTAAGACATTCTCTCCCATAGCAAAATGGAACAATGCTGTGACTGCAGACACAACAGGGGATTATATGTGCTGGAAATGTCTGCACCAGTACGAATGTTTGTGAAAGCTCAGGTTTTGAGTTGAGAAACAAATTCTTATTGTCTATTTAGGTCACTGAAAAGTTTGACAGCTTTTCAAGGTATGGCTGGATTTAGCCATGTGACTATCCGTGCTGACTGAGCGGAAGAATTTTTTTTTTTTTTTTTATCCACCTGATTCCAACACTTGGATTTTCTCTTCTGTCTCCACTGTTGCGGTTTGCAAATATTTTTGGTTCCACACAAGATGAATATTTAAAATGTAATGTGCTTCTTGAGCCTCAAGATGTTTGCCACATTATTTTCTTATGCCGGTGTGCCAAATTACTCCATTTTGTTTGCAATAGTAAAAAAAATTGTTGCAAAGCATTCGTTTAGTTTTGCCCTTGTGCACAATTTCGGGGTTGAGAATAAGTCCAGGGAGAAGATAGGAGGATGTGAGTCTGTAGATGCGTTTTACTTTACTCAGCTTTCCAATTGCCTGTTTTAAACACATCACCAGTGGGCGTGTGACTGAAAGATGTAGTTACAGCTCATGTCGTTCATTGTTGGTTCTGGAAATGAACTGATTTTTGGCGATCGTCTCCGGGGAAACTTGACAGTAAAAGTTGTTTTGCATTGAAATTAATGGCGGCAACCGGTACATTCGCTTGTTGTAATGCGGCGCGTGAGAAGGTGCAGTTGGCAACTTCGGCCGCGTGGCGGCAGAAAAACCGCGAAACCGGGCTCCGTGAGTCTTGTTAATTCAGGCGAGATGTGCGACGTCTCCTCCATAAAACGTTTTGTTTATTTCGCATAAATACTACTTGCTACACATTTGACGACCATCGCTTGTAAATAATTAGGCATCCCACCACGTTTCGGGCGGGTTCTCTCATTGCGGTTTTGTTTCGTAACGCCGTTAAAACTGCGTGTGGAAATTCTTCACGCGTTCAAATTCCTTCGCGAGTAAAGGCTCCTCTAAAATTTCTTGAAGGTTATCTGGGCTTCGTTCGATGGAGGAAAAAAAAGCTTTTGCGAGTAGCGAAAGTGCCCGGTTTTCCACCGAGACAATTAAAGGCGTCACGTTCGGCCAATTAAGGCGAATTTGGAGTTAATTTCTAATAAAAATGTGACGTTTCCTTTGTAGCTTTTCGAGGTAAGTTCGTGTACCACAGTTTTCCCTTCCGTAATAAGCAGCCGAGATTATTTAGGTAGTTGCACATCTTCATGACTGCCAGAAGAGCAGCTCCTTGCTTTGGTTCCTTGGTGAGCAGCTGAGGGGTCTGGAAGGTCTAGGACTGGGCCATATTTCCTCTGACCAGTTCAAACTGAGAATCCAGCAATGGCCCTGGCTGTCCAGCTGCTTCCCTTTATGGTGTCCGCTGGCATCGCTACTTGGACACCTCCTTCCAATGGTAGGTGGACCTACAGAAGGATCAGACTGTCATTGATTTGGAGTGTCTGTTGTACGAAAATGGTCTTGGAATCCAGAAAGGTCTTTCAGTGTTCTGGGTGGATCTTTGACATGTGTTTTTAGGAGGCCGTAAAGGGAACTGGTGAGTTTATGGTTTTTTTTCCATCCCCTCAAGTAGGATTTCTAAGACTGAAATGCCCTCTGGAGACCCATGGTGTGTGTGGTCAGGACTCTGTTATCCAGTGCACTGTCAGATCCAGCCACCAGGACCTGAGGGTGATGGGGCTGGTGTGGAGGAAGCTGGGCTCACCTGTTTCCCTCTTCTCCTACGTGGGTGGGAGGGTCAAGCAAGTGGACCGTTTCGAGCTGGTCAGACAAGGCTGGGATGAGCACAACACCAATGTGTCCCTGCTGGTGAGGGCCACCCGTGTGGCCGACCGAGGACTGTACCAGTGTGTGGTGCTGACAGACCACGGGGACACCAAGCTGATCACCAGGTTGCGGGTCACAGGTGAACCTCTGGGTTTCCGTCCTTCCATCCAGGCCTAATGTGAACATGTAGCAAGTATTTTGGAACCTTGTATAGACGGGTTTGAAGCTTTGCTTGAAGGCCAATTTTAACGCTGTTTTGTCTTGCTTTTAAATACACCTCTTGCAAAGGCAGAATCTTACAGGATTGTATCTGCGGCACAATCCGGCATCCTCTACTGCGTATTGTGTCCATGAGTAGCACTGTATAATTTGGTCTTCACGATCAAAATTATTTTATTAAATTTTCATCAAAATCAGCATGTGCTGATATCACGACCTTTGTTCTGGTAAGGGGGGGGGGATTTAGCCAGAAAAAGCCAGGAATTTAGCACATAAAGTAGGGTTACTTTTTCATATGTTTATGTAGTTTGATATTTTGCAGATGTATATACAATGCTGTAAAAAGTATGCCCCCTCCTCCCACTTTTCTCTTTTTACAGCTTTTTGACATGAAATCTGACCAGACCTGTTTCTCAGTTCTTGTAGTATATGAATAGAGTCTGAGAGAGAAGACACGACACCAGTTAAAAACTTTTGCCAAAAATCATGCAAAGTCCTGACCTGAACCTTACAAGAGATGTTGTGGTGAGACCTAAACACAGCTGTTTACGTTCAGAAACCTGCAGCTGTTACCGGAGGGCCAAAATTCCCAGGCCGACAGCTACACAAAGTGTTTAGTTATAGTCATCGCAGCTAAAGGTAGTGCAGCCTAAATTATTGACTCTGACACATAATGGCTTTTCCACACCTGGTTGCACATTCCATTATATTGTACAGTAAGGAAATGACAAAAAAACAGGACTTCATTTTTTTTATTTTGTCAAGCTGTCAGTGTTGTTGATATTGTGTTTTTTTTTTTTTTTTTTTTCTTCCCTCCTCTCAGGCTCCCTTCATATACATCACAAGTTGTCAGAAATAGATGAAATTTAAAAGACACAAATAGGAGAGTAAAAACTTTTTACAGCACTGTGTGGATTAAGACTCTTTTTTTCATGTCACTCAATTTTCTCACACTTTCTAGCCAAGTACAAGGAACTAAAAGTGACTTCTGTTCCTGAGAGTGACATTCAGGAGGACTCTAGGGTGCTGATGGTGTGCACTGCCCATGGGGGGTACCCGCAGGGTACCATGAGGTGGTTCGACCAGTATGGCACAGACTGGACACGCAGTGCAGAAATGCAGGTGACAAAGACCAAGGATGGCTGCTTTAACCTGACAAGCAAGTTTTCCGTGTGGAGGGCATCCTCCATCTCACCGCGATATAGCTGTGTGCTGCTGAATGGCGACGGGACCGAGGAGGACAATGTGGAAATCCATCTGAGGTTTGCTATTCCAGGTACTTTTTTTATTTTTTTTTATTTTTTTTTTTCCCTCTCCGCTGCTTAAAAATATTTTTATTTTAGCTTTGTTCTCTGTAGCTGTTGTTGGTGTTCAATTGGGTTTAAAAAAAAAAACACACACACCTTGAGCAGTTTTTTGGGTACAGTATCCCTTGAGTAGCTGGTTGGGTGGGTGTTGGAATCTGGCTCAGTCTGTGTGGAGTTTGCATGTTTCCCCCATGTCTGTGAGGGTTTCCTACCACAGTCCAAATACATGTGATTCAGGTAAATTAGTCACTTTAAATAGCCCATAGTGTGTGACAGGGTGTGTGTGGTCACCCTTCACTGGACTGGCATCCCATCCAAGGGCAGTTTCATGGCTTTGTGTCCACTGCTTTTTGGAGAGACTCCAGACCGCCAAGACCCTACTTAGGGTAAAAAGTTTAGGAGGAGGATCAGATGGGACTTGTGTTTCCTGAAGAGTACGAATTCAGCAAGAACGTGCTGGACATATCCACCAGGGTCCTATGCTGGTTTGACAGCATCTCAGAGGTTTTTTTGAACACTTCTTTCATTTGGCTAACATCATAGTTCACTGCATCCTAAAGATGGTCTATTGACCTGAGGGGGGGGGGGGGGGTCATGCAAAGCATTAGAGTGAAGCAAGGGCACCAGCATTTTTGTNGGGGGGGGGGGGGGGGGGGGGGGGGTCATGCAAAGCATTAGAGTGAAGCAAGGGCACCAGCATTTTTGTGGAATCATCATGCAAACTTGAGGCAGTGTGTGTTCTGTGATACGTCACGTTGTTCTCCTAGAAGAATCCTTTTGAAAAAGGATGTGAAATGAGGGTCCAAGTCAGCCACAATGTTTTAGTACTTTTGTCGGATTCAAGAAATGCTTAGCTGGTACTAAAGAAGTACAGGAATTAGTTAATTTTACCAGTAACCACACACACTTAACCACTTTTACACACTTAACCACCTAAACAGCGTTTTTTCCATTCTGTAATCATTCCATTTTGATGACTTCAGGGCCCGGGCCCGGTGAACCTCATCTTGTTGTGAGTTCACCGGAGATGGGGTTGCTGTTGGTGTAATGAGCTGTACCTTGAGAGATGCCTTTCTGTACACCTTTGTTGAACTAATCTCATTTTTCCACTTGTGGCTTTTCTGTTACCTCTACTGTAGCCAATCTGCTCTGACCTCTCTCTTTAACAGCGTCTTTTTGTTGACACAAATACAATTCAGTGGATTTTTAAATTTATCTCACCTTTCTCTGTAAATTTTGGTCCACAAAAATCCCAAGTGTGTGGTTGTTTCTGAGATGCTGGAACAACAACGATACCACGTTTACCACTACTTACATTATGCCTCTTTTCCAATTCTAATACTCGGTCCACGAGTTACTGAACCTCTTGACTCCAGTCTGTTTGCTATATGTATACTGAGTTGCAGCCACATGATTTATGTTATCACACAGGTGTACCTGATAGAGAGGCCAGTGAGTGTATACATGTCCTCAGCTCCTGTTTTGACCTCTGCAGATTTGCTGTTAAAGCTCAAATGACCAAAGGTCATGTGGAGTGAGTCATGTATCCAAAAGACTCTACGTTCACGTACCAGAGGGACCCTGTTTTAGCAAGCTTGCCTCTTAACCGTAAATCCAACTTGTACTTTTTGTGCAGATATCTGTATATTTATTTCTTTGGATAAATACTGTATATCTGCCAATTAATAATTGCACCAGAAGTATTAGTGGTTAATAATAGTACCAGTAATGAATAATAGTAATATAACAGTATATGTCAGATTAACTTTTTTTTCTGTCACATTGCTTACAGAAAAAGTTTCCAGAAGATTGAGCAACAGGAGCATCATAGCAGTTATCGTAGTTCTGGGTTCATTGACCTCTGGGTTTCTGGTCTTGACTCTGTTCCAGAAGAGTGAGTGCAGAGGCCCAGGTTTGTAGTAGCTGCTCGTCTTTTTCACCCCAGATGGTCTGTGCAGCAGGGCCTTTAGATGCAGTTTTGTTTGCTTTTGACTGTCTTGATTGATGACCTTCTTACTGTAGAACTTTCCACATTTTTTCTAGTCCGGGTCTACCCTTGGGTTGAGGACATCGGGGACGTGAGGGAAGTGGAAGGTATTGTGCACAGGGCAGGTCCAGGCCACATGTAGTGTACTGGGGTCAACAAACTAGATCTTGGGTTGCGTTTTGCTCACTTGGGTTGATTGTTGATAGATGTGCTTGTTCGGTGTTGGTGGACTTCTGCACATCTCTTTCGCTTACAATCTTGCAAGAATATTGGGGACAAAACCAGTGCCATCTTCTGCATGTCCCTTAGATGTTATAAGAAGTCCTGCAGAACAAAGGAAGCATGAGGTATACTGTTGTTTTTCAACAGGTTTGGGGAGTCCGGAAGAAGTGAATGCAGAGTCTTGAAAATCTGTTTGATACCCAGTGGTTGGGTGTCTTTGCAGGTTATTGCTGAAGGTGGCATAATCCAGACTATTTGTCAGTTAAAGTGTTTCTGCAAAACTACATGGACACTATTGCCTGGAGACGGAGTTAGAAAACTGTCTCCGAAGGGTTTTTTTTTTTTTGATTCCATTGGGTACTTCCTTCCCTCAATATTCTGCTGTCACTTTTCAAACTGGGATGTCACACTTTGAATTAAACTTAATATATCACAAATTTATTCCTGTAATTGTGAAATTTTTAATTTTAGGAAAGGTAAATAGCATTTATTTGAAACCCAATAAGAAATACACAGTTGATGCACTCACTCTTTAAATGAAAACCAGCAGTTAATTTTTGTTTTCATCTCCCACCAGGAAACTAGCAAAAATGCAGTTCCCCCCCCCCCCCCCCCC
>UFQX01000041.1:240189-331447 GCA_900497675.1 Arapaima gigas | reverse complement strand
CCCCCCCCCCCCCCCACAATCATCAGGGTATTTAGACCCAAAGGTCTGGTTTAAAAGAAAATAGATTTTTTTGAATTCCCACCTTAATGTGATCATAAAGATGTGTTGGTGGTTCAGTTTCTTTTCTTTTGACTTGTGTGGTTGGTACATTTCCTGAGCTTTGAGGACATTGACTCAGTGCCTGAAACGTGTTGGTGCGATGGATGTGCATCTCACGAACTGGATGTTTTATCTGTTCTTCTTCAGCTCCTGGATTAATGGAGGTGAGTTTGGCTGATAAAGTCCCAGCTGGAGTTGCCAATGACAGGACTGCCACCGTTTTTCTATTTATTCTACTAAATTGTTTGAGAAACAGACTGGAAGCAGCTGTTATTTTCCAGCGGTGGGGTACTTTCCAAGAAACCTTATTGTAAAGAATTGCCCTTTTAAAGCATTTCAAGGCAGTAATTTTGGACTAAGAATAGTAGTACAGCTTCCAAGATAAAGCTGGTAAGCAGTACTTGTACAGTCGTTGATTTGGTTTATTTTAGTTTCACTAAATAGCCAAACTCCCACGTTTGATTAAGAAGGTCGTCTCAGCTGAGTTTCTTTTCCTGAAACAGTGAGAGGACAGAAGAGGATTCTCCAGCTGCAGATAGGTGAGAACTTCACCATTGAGTGCACCTTGCAGGGACGCACCGTAGATGGTGTGTACTTGTTCAGGAGACTCTCAGCGCAAACGATGGTCCTCTTCTGGAATTCCACAAGCAACAAACCGACTGTAAACACCAGACTTCAGCACAAAGTGAAGATGGAGAACAATTTTACGAACTTTAGGTTCAAAATGACCGATGTGGAGGAGAACGACTCTGGAGTGTACTGGTGTTCCACTGCACCTAAAGGGGATCGGGATAGCAGCTTTGCAGTGCTGGTTACAGTCAGTGGTAAGTGGAAATAACCTGGATTGGAAGATTTTCCACAGTTCTTGGTTAGGGTGGAGAGTGTTGTTGTTTAGGTTGCACATGTCAGCTTCGTTACATCTGTCATGGTTGCAAATCAAGGTATTGCCATGACATGGCAGTTATGTGCTGCAGGTGACACAGCAGTTAAGGGTATGGATTTGTAACTTGTAGGTTCAAGCCCTAACTACTGCTACTGTTGTAGTACTACCATGAGATGGTGCAGAAAAATATCCAGCGGTGTAATTCTGTCAGGTACTTTAAGCTGCTTTGGGTAAACGCATCGACTAAGCAATAAATAATTATTGTTGATACTTGTCAGGATGGTTTAGGTTTCGTCACCAGAATCTGTTTAAACAACCTCGGCTTCTCCAAGCTGTAGAGCTGTTATGTGAATTGATTTTGTGTCATTTATGTGATTCATTGCATAGATGGTGCGTGTTGGTCGACTAGACAAGCTGATGAGGACAGTAGAGATTCACAGGTCTCGGGTGGAGGTAAGAATTTACTCATTTGTGGTTTTGTTCGAGTTCAGTTTGTGTATGGGTGAGCGATTTAATACAACTTTGTCATGTCATTTGATTTATATTTGAATTCAATAGCTTTAGATTTGATTGTGAAGAAATGTGAAGCAAATGCCAATATGATACTGGCTATATTGCTCTTGGTCAAGGATTTATTTATTTATTTTTTTCCCCCCCTCAAGTTAAAGAACAATAGTGAGTTTTATTACATGTATCAAATGTGATGTTTTTTGTCACACAGACAAGAGCAGTTCCACTCTGTCTTCCTTCTTGACTGTGACCGTTGCACTGATTGTGGCCTTTGCCTTCCTGTGTGTGGCAGTTCTTGTGGTCATTCTCATTCCTAAAGTGAGTACCTTGTTCTTCTGTAGGTTGAACATGACCTCTGTCAGCAAAATTATTTCCTAAAACCCTCTAATTGCTTTGCCTGACAGATGAAGAAGTGCTGTAATGAGAGGAATACCGTACTGACTGATTCCATTTATGAAGATATGCAGAGACGTGACGCGACCCCATAAAACTGGTTGACTTATCTGACCTTCTTATTGGTGCAAGCGTACACATCCCATTGAGCCGTAAGTCCAAGTAAAAGTTTTAAAACTCTTATACATACTTTTACATTTGATACCATTCTTATTGTCTGCTAACTTGAGTTATGGATTTCAGTTGATTTCAATCTGGGTTTATTGCTGAGTTTTGCATCTTCCTGACTGCCAGTCTAGTTCTTTCGTGTTTGGGAGAAGTAGCATAAATGAAAATGTGCTTAAGATTAATCACTTAGAAATGGCTTTTTTCCATACTGTGACTTGAATTTCATAAGGGCTCATATAATTCTTCTTGAAATTATGTAAGCATGTGGTGTATGTCAACAGAAATTGAATTTTGTATTTTACTTGCATGTAAACGGAAAGTTTCTGTAAAAAGTATCCAGGTTAGTACTCTGGAACTGATTTGTTGGCTGTATTTTGATTTCTAACTACTACTGTACAGTTGTGATTAAACATTTTATTTTAGAAGAGCGTGCGGCCTTCATTTGAACCCTACACACTCACCGGCAGTCGATGTTTCTCAGGTAATGTAACAGTTGCTCTCAGTGGCTATACTGCCCCTCTGCACGGGCTCACCCACGACATTGTTTTTCAATCCACAGTCTTGAAAAGGTTTCTGCAAAATTTAGTTTTCAACATGGTGCACAAAGCTTGGAAAAACTACACTTTGTTCTCACTTGTACATCTGTGTAAGTGTAAACAAAGTGAACTTTGAACTTCTCTTCTAGAGGTGTTACACTGATTTAAGTGACTTTTTTTTCCTTTTTTATTCAGTAAAAGTTACAAACATTATGTATTCTCAATATTTAAATCATGTCAAATGTTTTGCATATTTTTCACAGGCTACAAAATCACGATTAAAATAAAAATGGAAAAAGAAATTAAGTACTTTTGCCTTTGTTTGCATATCGTCAATATCACGTTCACTGTTCAGTAGCCAGTAACACCTGCAGAAACCAAAATAGGGCGACCAGATACTTTCCATTTCTGGAATTCCACTTGGAGCAACCTTAAGGCTCTGAAGTTCAAATGGTAACATCTAGAACTTGTGGATAGACTAGAAATGCAATGTTAGTTCTTTTTTCTTTGTGTTAGATTGCATACACGCTTGTATAAGTATTGTGCTGAGGCGCTCCCATCACCTACAATGCATGTAGAGAAGTGTGAAATGGAAACCACCAAGAGCTGTTGAGTGCAAAAACTGTCAAGCAAAGACCAGAGTCATGTGAAAAACCAAAACCACTCGGTCTGGTTGCAGCACTGATCTATCCTGCATGACCTTGCATCAATATTTACTTCACATCTTCTCTCTGATATGTGAATTGAGAAAGAAAATAAATGAGGGAAATTACATAATTTCTCAAGGCAACAAAAAGATTTGTATGTCTAAACTTCTTTTTGCAAATCATGGACTTATCAAATAGATTTAATTTTTTTCGAGGTTGCATCAAAGCTTATAAGTTGACTGTTTTGAGGTTAAAACAGCTGTAATGAGCTGAGTTGCAAGGTTCCACTTAGCGGGTTATATATAACGTGACGCATGCAGGCTTCTGAAAGTTGACTCATGCAGAGAGTCGATGTTCTGCCTGTGGCTTGAGATGATTTGCTAGCTTTACAAGGAGTGCAAATGCAGCCCTGTGTTTTTTGGATGTAACAAAGTGAAGAAATAAGCCCATAAGAGAGAGGAAACCGATAATTATGCTTTCCTGAAAGCCCGAAAACCCCATGTGACCTTCAAGTTTTAGGCCTGACACTTATGAGTTTTTGACTCTGAACTGTACAGCAGCAATGCATTTTCACACTTCTGTCAGTCTTTCACTTCCCTTGAATATTCACTTGCTGGAAACTTTATTAGGAAGACCTCCACACCTGGTTGTTGATGCAATCATCTAATCAGCCATGCACTGCTGTGCATATCACGCTGACACGGTTCATGACGTACGTCAGTGTATGTTTGCATCAAATGAAAAAAATGATCTAAATGCCTTTGTCTGTAGTGTGGTTGTTGGTGTCAGACAGGGTGCTTTGAGTATTTGACAAAATGCTGCTCTCCTGAGATTTTCATGTTTCATTTTTAGATTTTTCAAAACAGCCTCCAGAGTTCACACAGTGATGTGGAAAAACAAACAAAAAAAAAAAACATCCAGTGAGCAGCGGTTCTGTGGGCAGAAACATCTTGGTAAGAGAGGTCAGAAGAGAAAGGCCAGATTGGTTGGTCCAAGCTGTCAGGAAGGCTACAGTAACCCAGATAACTCTTTACAACTGCGGTGGGCAGGAAAGCCTCTCTGAAAGTATGATGTGTCAAACCTTGAGTTGGATGGGCTACAGCAGCAGAAGATCACGTCGGGTTCCACTTCTGTCAGCCAAGAACAGGATGCTGAGGCTACAGTGGGTGCTGGCTCACCAAAACAAGACAGAGAAACATATCTGATGAATCTCTGTTTCTATTGCATCACACAGATAGTGGGTTAGAATTTGGCATAAGCAGCATGAAGCCATGGACCCAACCTGCTTTATGTCAACAATTCAGACTGCTGCTGCTCATGTAATGGTGTGGGGAATGTTTTCTTGCCACACGTTGAGCCCCCTAATACCAATCAAGCATCAAGTCAGCCACAGTTTACCCGTCTTCTAACGGCTACCTCCAGCATGATCATACACCACGTGGCAGCAAACAAGTCGCCTCAAAGTGGATCCATGAACGTGACAATGAGTTCAGTGAACTTCAACAGCCTCCCCAGTCACCAGATCTGAATCCAGTACAGCACCTTTGACATGCAGAATGACAGATTGGCAGCACGAATGTGCAGCTGACAAACCTACAGCAATTTAAATGCGGTCATGTCAACATGGACCAGAATTTCTAAGGAATGTTTCCAGCACCTTGTTGAATCCTCACCGTGAAGAATTCGGGCTGTTCAGAGAGCAAAGGGGGGTCGGTAATTATGCAGAGCCATAAGATCAGGCTTAAAATGAGTCTTTTTTCAGTTAGAGGTGTTAAATCAAAGTTGTGCAACGGAGAGACTTCACTCTGATTTCGAGTTGTACCACAACACGAACAAGATGGCATCTAGTTCCTCATGTAAAAAAACGACTTTCTTCATCTGACATTTGTTCACGTTGGTATGTTTTTATTGTGAAGGAGCACTCTGCTAGGTTTTTTTTGTACGCAGCTGTTTCATTTATTCTTTTGTAATTTTTTTGTTTGTTTTTAACACAGCTAAATAAACATGTGAGGCAAATCCAAATACGGACTGGCCGACCAACCAATGAGACTCGACATCACGAGAGCAGAAAATTCAGTTTGTATTTGGATATTTGTCCTTGAGCTGGGAGGACAGACGCTTATGAATCCAATAAATGAAAGATATTGACATTTTATCTTCTCCTGTGCAATAGCAGAAAAGAGTATATTTGTTATTATAAGAGACCAATGTGACGTTTAATTATATGCAAAGTACTTATCTAATAACATCAGTTGTCATAATAAGACAACCTAAATGTTGACATTCCTGTTCTGACTTGGTTGGCTTTGACATTTTTTTTCCATAAAGTAACCATATCTCTTATGATACAGATCTCTTGTGATGCAGGTGTCTACTTAAGCTTTTTAGGTTTTACTAGTGATATTGTAACAGTCCATGTCGGCGGTGTTACAGACAGGGGGCTCAGAAGGCAGAGTTGTGAGAACATGAACTTTATTCTTGTGCGACCTGGTTAGCAACACGTCTATCCACGCAACCTCGGGGGTTGTTGCCGAGCCCTGGAGTTCATTCCGTGGCTGGACACATTAACTATCTACAAGTAAAGCATGATGGGAGCCACAATTCCACCCGACGTTACAATATTTTGACACTTCACAGCTAATTTCCTTTATCACTACTGGAAATTTTACTTCATTTATTGTCTGGAAACTGTGAGAAATACAGAGGCATCAGTGTGCTGATAGAAGAAAAAAAAGTTTTATCTTCAGGTAGTCCCACGCAACAGGCAGCAGCAACAGAAGGAGCTCAATGTCCTGCAGGTCTTTGCTTCACATTTGCATTTCACTGGAAGGAGGGCAGTGTGGAGATGTGGTGCGATCGGGGGCCGCGGTCCCCTTGTTGTGCCCTTGTGGTGAACCGAACGGGACGCGACGCCGCAGGCTGGCACGCTTCGAACGCTCAGACAGGATGTTCATGCGTTCTTCTCACCATTTCCCACCTGACTTGCACATTTCCAGCAGGCTGAACACGTACCAGACACCGTGTCTGAATGTCCGGTTTAAGTTAAAACAGAAATCTACGTACTATTAGCATATTTATAGTGAAGCAAGGTTTTAAAAATACGGGCTGCAGCCGCCATGTAAAACCCTGTAATCCAGAATGTGTCCGCTAGAGGTCTATTTATACCGCAGCAACTGACAGCGACAACAACAAGGCCAGAACCTCCACTTCATCTCCTGGGACCACGTTCTAAAAGGACTGCAGCTAAAATTCGAAGTGTTAGACAATGTCACCCTTATCCCTTGTTTGTTTGTTTGTTTGTTTGTTTGTTGGTCGGTTTACGTGACGACTTCTCCAAACGCCATTTTCTTTGCACAAATCAAAAATGTAGCCATGTTGTGGTCCCACGATTTAACGCTTTATTACAGCTTCTGTAAGTTAAAAGCAGAATTATCCACAAATGCCGAGACTAAAGAAAAGAAATAATTGCAGACTGAGGTAAGAACTGATAATAACTGGGAATGAACTGGTTATGAACAAACTAGTACTCACAGCATGTCACTGGAGGATTTTAGAAACACGGCCATTTTTAGTAGTAACAGATGGGTTATTAGTTCCAACTAATAACTAACTAGCTCCAGCTGATCATGACTGTGATTTACTTTTGGTTTGTTTGGCTGTGGTGAAGGAACCATACTGATATCATATAACTTGGCCCTTGAGTTTATTTTTCCTGATGGATGTCAAGCTTGGGGAGGAAGTTCACAAACGGACGACTCGGGGAGATGCTTTTGTTTGTAGGCCAAAAAATGTGGCACAGGCACAAACTCCTAGTCCCCCTCCCAGAGACACAAGACCAGCTGGAGGTGAGCAAACACTTACCAAATGTAAGTAAAATGACACGCAAACGCCACTCAGCAAAGGATCATGGAAAGGATCTACGATTTTTTCCTACGCATCAAAGGGCGCAATCTATATTTGGAAGCACAGTACTGTTAACCATCTGAGGCTCGAAGTCAGTGCAGCCAGATCACAGCCCACCAGCTCTGAGTCACTTTGCAGGACACCACAAACCACGCGGTCTGGCCAGCAATGACACATCACCACGCTCAAACTTCATGACTCTCTTCGTCCACAGGCATCGCAAATGCAAGAGCCAGCAGAAGATGAACGACCATCGGCTCAGTATTAGTGGGCTGCTAACCAGTTCTAGCAGCTGAACAAAATGAAATCATTCCTGTAATGTTGCCCATCTAACAAAGTCTTACTTTCTTGCAGAGTGGAAATTACTTGTGTCCATCCAATCAGCAAGGGTGCAAACGTGTGATAGTATAAACGTCTGTCTGCAGTAGATGGTGCTGGTTTGACCCTGCGGTTTACTCTAGGAGCAAAAATGGGACAGTTGTGTCATTGGTGAGTCCAGGATGTCCTGTGGCTTTGCAGGTTCAGAGACTATAGAACCTGTACCGTGATGGACTGGTGACCCATCCAGGTGTTGCTTCATAATCCAGCGAATGATGATTCCAGGATAAACTCCACCCTGTCTCCACCCTGGTCAGGATTAAGGAGATGATGGATAGCTGGATGGATGGAATATTACCTGCACCAGATTTGTTTGGCTTTTATTTATTCCTTTGCAACCATTTTATTTGAGCTTTTGCTTTTGTATGTTTTTAAGTCACATTTTGGATGATTCACTGCTTTATAAGTCACAGTACTTTGCATAAGTGATCTTAGGCCTTATTACTGATTATCAAGGACATTTTGACATTTCTCCTGCCTTGAGCTCAGTACCTTCTGTGTACCTTCTGTCTAGGCACAGTGGAAGAATCATTTCATTGATGCATTTCTGCTTATGTTTTCTTTTTGATTGTTGAACCCTTCAGTTTGGATATCTTAGTTACTTAACCAGCTCTTCTGGAAAGCACGTGAGCTTCAGGAAAGTTAGGTGTATAAACTTATCCAGTTACAATTAATAGGGTTTAGCTGCTGAAAACCATTTGCTCTATAAAGCACTTATTGTTACTGCAGTTTCCTACATGACTTTTCCTTGAGGATCACTTTGTTTATTTATTTATCTTTTTTACAAACTTTCCAACTCAAGGAGTCGAATGACATGAGTTACTGGATGTTAAACTGTTTGAATTACCAGCTGCAGACAAATGGTACGTGACTCGGGAATGTTCTCCATACAGAGGAGGATTATTGCAGCGGCTCAGGAGGACGTGCGTTCGGGGCTCAGGTGCGAGCCTGTCCCTGGGTCCACAAGCAGCAGACCACTTTGTCTTTCAGTAGACACACACACACACACACACACACACACACACACACACACACACACACACACACACAGAACTGGGCGCGCGTTCCCGACGCTGCTGTGCGTGTGTGTGCGTGTGTGTGCGTGAGCGCTAGATCTCTCACAAAAGGCAGGTGCGTCCGGAGGAGGAACGATCCTGCGATAGAATGAAGGGAAATTTTTCTCTAAGGACTTGATCCCTCACGGGAAGAGACTGAATGTGCGCAGCGCTGAGGAGGATCGCAAGCGCTGCGTGTTGCGGAGAAGAGCGGAAAGACCGAGTGTGAAACTTTCTTCTGCTCCTTCAAGACGGAAAATGAGGAGATCGGGATACTCAGGTATTTGCTCACAATCCGGAGGTTTTTCAGGATCAGTTGCTGGATTTGCCGCTTTGAACCCGGGTGCTACTCACTTGGGCGGGGTGGGGGGGGTTCGCAGTGAACGAGGATCGGGGTGTTTCTGGGATCCTGGGAGAGAAGGCACGGAACCAGTATGTCAGGGGGTCCCAGCCCGCTGTGGGAAACGCACCGGCGTTCTCATCTGGATGAGCACACTTTAATACGCATGTTTGCGGTTCAGGAATTGCGTGTTTACACTTTTGCAGCCATACAGATAAAATGCACCGTATTTTTCGATTGATTTTCACACTTTCTTGACAGCATTTTGCGGCAAAGTCCCGCGTGTCGCCGGAATTCGGTTTCTCGTGACGGAATCGTCCGCTCAACTGGCGGGAGAAAGCGGCGCGTTTCCACCCGAAATGTCAACGGTTCTCTTCGTTTACGGTTGGAATATGTGGCTGAGAAACCAGTTAACCCGGTTGCGAACTTCCTCTCGCGTTTGACGTTTATATAAACAGATTTATAGGTGCGGTGGATAAATCCCCAGGTTCAACAGAGGAGCGGAGCGCGGGAAGGTCGTGTGACAGGGTGACATAAGGCGGCCTTTCAACGGACGGGATTTAAGAGAAAATGTCTTGGTATAAATGCATGAAGCTATGAGCACATTATCAAAGGGAACAAAAATGTATGTATGTCATGTAAACTCCCGCTGTCGTGGAGAAGAAGTGAGCAGTTCAGCCTTTAAAAGCTGGGAAGTCCGTCCCTCCTCGGCTCACATCGCCACGCGAGGCTGAACCCCACAAACAGGTATTTTCAGTTTCCTTATAATCCCAGAAAGAGTGAAAAATACACCAATGCTTTGAATCCACAAAACTTATACATTTATCCTGATTAAATGATACCTGTGACCCCCCCCCCCACCTGCTCATCTCCAGGGGCCCCTGAAATTATTTTAAAATTCCCTCTAATTCTTTAAAATGGCTCCTCTTACAGAGGCGGAATCGGGGTAGTTGGTACAATTTGAGACGTGTTAAGTCCGGTCGCATGTAAACTTAAGAAGCAGGAGGAGAGTCGGGTTGAGCTCGGTTCTTTTCAGAGCCGCTCGATGTGGAATGTTGGATTTTCCAATAGCGGCTGAGTCATCGTCATATTCAGCTTTGTCTGAGTGTAAAGCGTGTTGGATCCTGCAGGCCCAGCCATCCCGGAGGCACACACACACACACACACACACACACACACACACACACACATGCACGCCATGCAGTGGAAACACTCCTTAGGTCTGTAGGTGGCTGAAGGGCTTCTCTGCCCACTTGTGTGAATCAGGGTCTGGTCACCGGCCGCTGCAGCCACGGGGGGCCTCCGGTCAGGCAGTACTAAGAGTGCCAGCTTATTTCCCTGATTCATGAGGATTTACGGGCGTGTTCATAACCAAAGTTAGAGGAATCGAGAGGAACTTGCTGTCCTCTTTGATGTTTAAAAATAAAAAAAAAGGCTTTTATGTGTCCTGCTCGGATATCTTATTGGGCTCTGTTTGTTTGTACAAACTCCGAGGTTGCCTTGACTGCAAGGTTCAGTAATCCTTCCATTGATTCTAACATCTTTGCATCACGATGCTCTCTGCCCATTGTGAAATGACTTATTAGTCGCAGTTAGTCAGACGACGGCTGGCAAATAAAATTCATCTTTTTAACCCGTCCTGGATGCGCTGCCAAGTCAGGAAGCACCGGTGGAAATGTAACAGTTCCAAGTTTGGGACAGTTTGTGTGTCACCTGCAAACAGGGGCGAGGACCGAGGATCCCGTATCTCTGAGATGTGGAACGTTATAACCTTGTTATGGAATAAATGCAGGGGGTACTAGACGCTGGTCATCCCCACCTGAGCATTCTGCACACTCAGCGTAAGGGAAGTTCTCCCACTTGCTAACCTGGATTATAAGAGCAAATTTACTTTACTAATTTGCTTCCTGCTTCCTTCCAGGTTCTTGACCTGAGTTAACTCAGTTTTCCCTTGGTTGCTTTCTGAATTGGTGTGATTTGAGTACAACACAAGCCTAACCTCGAATATCAAAGCGAGAATTTACCGTCGATTCGTGTAAGATTGGTTCATTGTTCAGTTCACCAGTTTATAATAACTGGAGGCTATAGATCTCTCATTTGGCTTTGAACTCAAAATTGTGTGAATGGAATACTTGAGTGACAGTTTGTTTTGCGGATAAATGTGCACGGTATCGCACTACATCAGGTTGGCAGCTTCCGGGTCGAAGCCCTGTCTTTAAGAAAAATAAAGTCGTAAAAAAAGGAGAGCACTGTCTCGACACGTTTTATCCCTCTGGCCTTGAGATGGTCCTTGCGCAACTTGTACACACAACCGGAGCGGCAGAGACTGTAAATCTCCGCGGCCCCATTTGAGTGTGGAGAAGTGACAATGGAACCACATTCTGCTTTGTTGAATAAACAGAAGCCAAACCTCTTAAGTAAACAGTTCCTGGTCAAGAGGCTGACTGGTATCACAGGGACTCCACCTCCTCCTTTATTTGCCCTGGTTGTCTGCAGTTTGTAGGTCAGCCGCTGGCACAGCTTGGTTCTGACCGATCAGTAGATTTATGCGTCAGTTTGTTTCCTAATTGCCTTTCAGGTGTTTTATCAGTACATTTTTCCATAATGCTGCATAAAAATGCCTTCCTACCTGTTCCGCCACATAAGAAGTTGCGTGTTCAGGTGAAAAGGGCACTTTTTTTTTACAGACATCTTTATCTGCTGTCAGTGTAAAATGGACTATATTGGCAGAATGATTTCTTATCGGCCCTTTTTGGAAGCCGCCGCTGTACTATCCTAACAAAGAGCTGCACAGCTAAGCATAGTTTGCATTTCTGGGCACCTGCACAAGCGCAGTTGAGCTGTCAGCTTTTAGAGCAAGATGGAGATTACGACCTCCCGTGTGGTTACCTTCGCAAACCCAAAAGCATCAGTGAAAGTTTTTACGGCCAAAATCACCAGATGTTGCTTCCAGGTTTTCGCTTTGAGGTTTGACCGTCCGATCCCTGCGTTCTTCCGTCTTCGGCTACCACCCTGGCTTTTACGTAGCTATTATCTGAGCTTTTGGCTGCACTCATCCAAAATTACATATTTTTGTTTATAAAAAGAAGAACAGAGATTAGTTTCCCTTTGGCTGTCATTAGAAACCTAAAGGAAAAACAAAGATTTTATGTTATCCAAAGTAGCTCCTCGGTTCGCTGTCTGCAAACCGGCCAGATTTGTCCCCAAAGTTAAGCAACGAGGAATGGTTTTACTATAAGACACTCTGCCGAAGTCAGGATGCAAAGGCTGCCATATATGCGGTTCTCAAGCAGACAGCAAAGATTCTTACAGTCTGTCCACTGAAAGAAAAGAACTTTTAATATCTAATTCCTGCTGTTGATAAAAGAACCAATTGCCAACTATCATTTCCATAAATTATCCTTTTTAAATGCCTGGGGGGGAATGGCGCCATCTTGTGGCTGAAAAGGATCACTGCGCCCCCCGCACTCAATGCAGTTCTTTTGGGGGGGGCTGTGTGTGTGTGTGTGGGGGTGTGTGTGTGTGTGTGTGTGTGTGTGTGTGGGTGAGTCCTTCGTGAACTCATTGTTGCCCCAGTGCCCCTTTTTCAGAGCTGGGTCTAATCTATCTCTTGTCTTCTTCTGTTGGACCATAGGGATTGCGAGGACTGCCAGCGGAAGGCTGAGGAGAGTGGAGCCCTCAGACCCCACCAGTCCAAGTGAGTTTCCTGTTTTTACCATTAAGCAAGCAGCATTTCGGTTATCATTTCACTTTAATTCAGCCAAACATTAGCACCAGTTGGTATGGAGGTGCCTCACTGGCTATAGTTTCAATTCTAGCTTAGATTGTGCGGTGTTTTTTTTTCTCCATGTGGTTTTCCATCAGGTGCTCCATTGTCCTCCCACAGTCCCAAGACACATGTTTCAGGTGGATTGGTGACTCAGTTGTTCATATTGTGAGCAGCTGTGAGTAAATGTGTGGGTGTGCGGTCTACCCTGCAATGGAGTCAGCGTGAGCAAGATCCGCACTGGTGTGTTTACCATGTTAGACGGTTACTGATGGTACCTGTGCGTGTGCCTGAGTGCGGAGGACATGCCTTCGTCTGACAGAAGTGTCTGTGTCCACTGTGGGTGTTGGGTTGGCAGCTGTGTGGTGTACAGTTGAAACAGCTGGGAATTGTTGAAAGGTGCATATGGAGGAATTCTGCCACCCCCTTCCCCAAAGCTGGCTCTGCCATACTAATTCTGCGGAACACATGTACTAACAGATCCTCCATCAGATGGGTAATTATAATAGGACAGAACTAGACAGGACTGGTAGACCCTGCTGATAAACCCGACTTTGTTGGAATGCTGTCACTATCTGCCATTCCGCTGACCAGTTCCCTTGCTCTTCCAGTGCTTCTTGTGTCTGGCTTAGCTGGAAGGTTTGGAGGTCAAGATGGTTTCCTAGAGTCTGTCAAAACGACATATTTGACTCCAACTTACACAATCAAATGCAGCTGGGCACAATCGAACATGTTCGCACGTGAAATCCAACCTGTCGCAAGTCCTTCAGACAACCACCAACCAACACAGTTCTACGGTGGACAACTGTCACTGTAGAGCGTAGTTTTCGTACCCTGAACTCTGGGCTCATTAACTCGCTTTGGCGGCGATCACACAGTGAGAGAAGTGTCAAAGTTCAGAGCAGGCTTCTTGCTTCCCTGAGAAAAGACCAGCGTCTGATATGGGCAGGGCTTCCAAGAACGTGTGGAGTCCAAGAAGCACCGCTGTCTCGCTTGCGCTCCTTCCCCAACATCAAACTTGCAAGCTGTCAACCGGACTGACGCCGGATTGTTCTCCTTATTGAAAATTCCAGAAAGTGTGATTTGAGCTCCGTCGACTGACAGTAGGAGCGTTGTATTAGCAGCTCACACGTGAGTGTGACACACGCCAGCGAGTGGAGGGCTTTATTCCAGGCAGAGGACTCCAAGTCACACGGAGTGAGTTTCCATCTGAAACTCAGAGCGCTGGAGCAGCACGAAGGCAAGGAAAGGAAAGAACAACTGAGCAGAAACGGCGTCAAGAAAAAGAACTGCATGTGACCCCGCACACAGTCGCGGTGCAGTAGTCCCGGGTTCATTCATTGCCGCAGCAGACCGAAGCGATTAAACTGGAGAGAGGAAAACTGAAAGGGGAAGTGTCCGAAAAAAGAGAACAGGGGGAACACAGACGCTGCGATTGGCTTTTTTTGGTCATCTTATCATGGAGGGAGACAGAATCGCCGGTAAGTAGCGGTTTGTTTCCAGTACGTCCCCATCCGCGATGCTGGAGCGGGTGCTGTCGCTCTTCATCGTACTTTGTCTGCCTCCCCCTCCCCCTTTCCACAGCGGTGTTCAGAGCGTCGAGCTGTGTCTGGTAGCAGCTGGTCTGGGTTTTACTTGGCTGCGGTCGGCAAGCAGACCCGTGAGCCAGATTTCCCGCGCGCAGCCCTGCGATCGGCCACCTCAGCGCCTGCCGGGGATTAGACAGACAACCCTGCGCCCGTGTTCTTTTTTAACATGCGACCAGTGGTTCCGAACCGGGCAATGTCTGGCATCTGACTGCTACCCTGAACCGTTGCTGCCTAAATGACAGATTGACCCAGAGACAGTTGGACATTCCTTTAAACACCGACGCGTTTGACCGTATTTAATAAAGGAGATGGTGGCTGAACAGTTAAGCAGTTTCACCATAATTTCCTTTCTATAATAGTGCAGGTCGCGTTTCCAGGACGACACAAAGCAGAAAAAAAAGGTACTAAGGAGAGTTTCCGTCCCTGTCATTCTTATAAGGACCAGTGATTGACTTGTGGTCCGATAGCGCTGAATGCTTTGCGTCCTCTTTGCTCCCCACCTCCCGGAACCTTCTCTGGGACTTGCTAGATGTTAGAGATGTTAGGTTCAAAATGCATTCCAGTTGGGGGAGGTGCAGAACAGATGCCAGTCGGGGGCAACTGTGGAGTGGCATGAGCGGATGCTGCTGCTGTCGCCGTGGCGCATTCCCAGCTGCTGCCCCAGGCCTGGCCTCGCGTATGGAAAGCAGGCTGGCGGTGAGCTGGGCCACCAGGGCCACCAATGTGTTCCTCAGCTCTGTGTACCTCATTGCGGTAACAATTTAGTCCTGTTGAGTCTATCTTTGATCATTCTTGCCTCCTCTAATCCTCTGTTATGTCAATGCATCGTCTTTGGGTACAGGAACTGCTTCCTGGGCCCAGAGAAGATTTAAAAACCTGTACAGCCCTTTTGCTTTTATTTGATTTGTTGTTTTTTTCATTTTAGTGAGAAACATATTTATGTCTCAGTCCATGTGTCCGCAAACTGTTCAGCTGAGTGTGGGGAAGCTCTTACAGTTGCACATGGGCCTGAGGTAAGGAGGTTCCCTATGAAAAGGGGGCGAGAGGTGCAGATTCTAAAAAGGTTCCCCGCAGAGCTGTGGAAGGCTCCTTTTCTGCAGCTAAGGAGCCTTGGGGCTCTTGTCTGACCGATGGCTGTGACTCTGAGAACTTTCTATCTTGCGAGGAGCTGCACGCACAGTGCCCTGGGGTCCCACACACAGCCAGAAGGCAGTGGTGATGTCTTGCCCTCGGTCCTTAGGTACCGTAAAGGCCCACAAGTAAAAAGTCCACGTGATCTGTCTGGATGACATCTGGATTTGCCCCACCTTACACCGATGTGGTGTGAAAACACTGCAAAATGCTCTGGAGAGGTACAGCTGGCTTTATGAGGGCAGCTTTCATGCACCAACCGTTTTACGCGGGAAATTGCAGGCCGAGACGCTTCCTGAGTCACCTTCAGCTGTTTTTTTTTTTTTTTGGGCAGGTTCCCACAGCAACAAACTATTTCCTCAGTGTTTAACACTTAAAAAGGAAGATGTGGTTAACAACAGAAGCTCACAGGCACAGAGCGGAAATGTTTAAAAGTTGCAACTCATATTCCCTTTAGCATTTTCTAATCTGATTTTTCTGTAGGGCAAATGTCATTCGCATGTGATGAGTAGCTGGTTTTTTTCGTCTCCAGGAGTTCTTCGCAGAACGTCAGTCTTAATTCAGCACCACACAGCGTGCCTGCTGCGTCGTCTGCCGCTTACACTGTCTGCAAGATGCACTGGAGATGTAGAGAATGTTTGCAGTCTGCAAACACACTGTTCCAAAGTGCACTGTCTTTACACACCACACTGCGTAACGTATAAATAGGCTGGAGGACCACAGCTTTCAGGGGCATCGTGGGCCTCCTCTCAGGTGCGGAGCTCGGCGAGATTCCACCCAAAGAAGCCGAGTGCTGCTCAATGTGCTTTTAGGGTTCTATAAAGGACTCTTCGTCCTGTTCGCAGGTCTGGTTAGCCCCCCCGTCTGCCAGCCCAGCCTCCAGCCTCGTTTTTTTCTGCGGCCACTGTTGGCCAGATGTGCCTTTGAACTGGTTTCTATGGAAACCCTGCCGTGTAAACAGAGGCACAGTGTGAAAGGTGTGACCAAGGTGTGTGACGCGGTTGGTGAGCGGGATCAAATGGGAGAAATCCTGACGCCCCCAAGCGTGACAGAGCAGGGCTCTGTTTCTGCGCTCCAAACACACACACACACACATTTCCAGGTTTTCAGGAGGTTTCACTTCTGTAGATGAGGATTTGGAGAGCATTTTGGGATCCAAAGCCCATCAGTAGGCGATGAGCTGTGTTTTTCTTTGCTCAGGGTGTTGGGTCTGACATGGACACTGTGGCCTGGTGTCCTTAAGCCACTGGTGGTCACGTGGGGCCTCCTGCACTAAGCAGCCAGGCAGCGGTGGTCATTCTTCATCTCCGATGCCCACGCCAACCCTGTTGCCTGGTCCTGCTCTCCAGCTCCTAGAATTTTCTTTCCCAACCCTCCTTCGCGAGGAGTCG
Organism: Arapaima gigas; assembly: GCA_900497675.1. NCBI lineage: Eukaryota > Metazoa > Chordata > Actinopteri > Osteoglossiformes > Osteoglossidae > Arapaima > Arapaima gigas. The sequence continues at coordinate 314,658 of UFQX01000041.1, read as the reverse complement.
TGTCCTGGCAACACAGACAGTGGCCGCCGAGAATTAGGCCATCCGTCTCCGTGGCTCCCGAGTGCGGTCTGTCTCTGTAGGGCCCGTGAGAGGTTCTCGCCTTCCTCCGCTCAACTGCAGCTCCTTCCACTGTGGGACATCGAGCACAACAGGCCATAAAGATTTATACTCTGTTAGCAAAAAAACTTCGTTCCGGTGGTTTTTTCATAAAAAGGAACTAGATAGCTTTCATTTTTACAATCACATATTCTTTGCTTTCCGAAAGTGGTGCTGAGTACTTTTCTCAGGGGTAAAATTTTGGTTCTCCGTCCAGAGAGCGGAACCTGGAACCAGTGGCTGGTTTTTTAATTTTCCTCCATCCTGCCTGCCGGCTGCTTACACTCATCCTTCTCAGTGGCTGCAAACCGCCATTTGACTGGGACCGATCCTGTTCCGTTAGTCTGGGATTTGCACTTACAGCCCAGCGCAGACTTTGGACATCTTTAGCGACACCTGGTGGCTGGAATAGTCACTGCAGCAGGACACTTGTTTGAATTTTGTAACGACCTGGAATAAATTTGCACGGGCAACCGGTCAGTGTTGAAATATAGTGATTTCATTTTCCTCGGATTCCATAGCAGGCATAGACTGAACTTCTAGAATTTTATGCATTTGAAGGAAAATTATGCTTTAGTTATTCCATCCATCCATGATCCTTAGCTGCTGTTCCCCAGTCAGGGTGGCAGGGGTCTATTCTGCAACCCCTGGGTGCTAAGCTATGAAACATCCCCCTGGATTGGATGCTAGGCCACCACAGTACAATTCTTGTTGTTCTTTATTTTTCTGGCACTTTCCTCCAGAAAGTTACACTTTCAGGGTTGCACGCTGAACTACTTAAAGATTAAGATGATTTGGCTGTCTATAGAGCTTGGTACTTCATACTGTGTTAAGGTGAATATCGATGTGGGTGTGGGTAAAAAATACTGCCACGGAGCAGTTTGCGTACTTATTTGTGTATTTATTTGTTGTGTTGTCGAAGGGCTTACTGTGCACAGGAGGCCATGCTTGCAGGTGCTTTATTATAGTACACAAGCACTGTGCACAAATTCAGGAAATCACTGGTGACACAGTTGACGCAGTGAGTAAATACTGCATCCAGAAGGCCAGCCGGGCTGTGGGTGACAAACCGTGCTGAAACACACAAAAACACACTCAAAGAAAAGTGTCATCATGCACAGATTGTTATCCAACAAAGTGTGATGGCAGTGATGGCACAATGAGTTTGTGACAACCATTTCATCAAGAGAAGTATCACATGTGCCGCGTGTGTGTGTGCGCGTGTGCGTGCGCGCGTGTGTGTGTGTGTGCGCGTGTGCATGCGCGTGTGCGCATGCACTTACCTTTGAGTATGAGCGGCTGTCCCTTTGAGGGCATATTTGTCCTCCGCAGAGCGAAAAGCAGCCGGCTTTCATAGATAGCGCGTGCAGTGGTGAGCGAGAGAGTGGGAGGGAGGGAAAGAGCGAGGAAGAGTGAGGGAGGGGGGGAACATCAACACCATCTCATTTCTCAACTTGAGCCTGGAAGGGAAGCAGTGGACAAATCGGTTCTTCAGCAACATCAGAGACTCTGCGAAAGGTACTTTTCTCTTCTTCCTGTTGAACTGAGCGTCACTGGAGAAGAGGACCCGAGGAGAACATCACCTGGGCCGCAAAGGGAGTTTCCCCCCGTGCCAGAGGGCCACAGCATGTCTGAGTCCACTTTTAATTCTTCCCTCGATGGGATTATATCGGACTTTGAAGGTCAGTCATGTGAAGTCACCCTTGTTTTTTTTTCCATCTATATTTTTTGTTTTGTGTTCAGTTGGACTCGTTCCACACTTCTCGTAACTCAGAGCTTGTGTTTTGTGTGAGGTTTTAACCTGTTGATGACCAGAGAGGGAAAACTGCAGTAATAGTTTATTGTGTCTCTAAGGAGAATTCACCAGAACAGTGATCTGCTCTCCTCTCCCGGTGTTTTCATAGTGTCAGTGTGAGCAAGGTCATCTGGGCTATTCTCCTGCAGCCTTTTTCAGTGGAACTGGTGATTCATTGCGTTTCGCTTTCTCGCAACTAGCAAATAGTCAGCGCAAGCAGACTTACTTACCAAATGCTCTCATTCTGATAAGCTGCCTACATTCTACAGGCTAATGTCTCCCTGTCTCCCCCAAACTCCAAGTGCCTGCACCCTTCATCCTGTCATCTGCTGTTCCGGCATCGATTTGGGCTGTACAACCGTTTTCTGACATTCCTGATTGTTCATTTGCCTCCTCTGTTGAAACACCGGTGATCATATCTAAGATTGTGAACATTGCATGAGGCCCTTGATGGTGGTGACAGCTAGAATGATGACAACCTTGTCATTCAGCCTCAATGTCCTTGCTGAGAGAACACTTTCAGTGTCAGTAAAAAAGAGATTTTAATATGTTTTAATGTGTCGGTCTGAGCCCTGTGACCCCCCCCCTCCCATCTGGTCAGATTTTGTTTATTTTATTGTTTTATTATTGATTTATTATCATGCATGTCAAAATCAGGATACACCTCTGGACTGTAAACATGGTCCGTCCACTTGCCTATGTGAAAAGCCAGAAGTACAGTACTGTGCAAAAGTGTTAGGCATGCAGCTTCAATATCTGTTGAGAAGTACAGGTGGATTCTTATCTACCATCAGGGAGGTTTCTGGTTGGTCCCAAATTCATTCTGCAGCCTGAGAATGACCTCAAACACCCAATCTCAGTCATACACAACTATCTTGAGCAAAAAGAAGGAATCCTGCAACAGATGCTATGGTCCCCACAGAGCCCTGATCTCAACATGATCAAGTCAGTCTGGGAGGACATGCAGAGACAGTCAAACTCTGCAGAAGAACTGTGGCCAGTTCCTCAAAATGTTTGGAAGAACCTGCCAACCACCACCTTAAACTGCATGCAAGTTTGCATAAGTGAATCGATGCTGTTCTAAAGGCAAAGGGTGGTCCCACCAAATATTGATCTGATTAAGGTTTTTTTGTCTACTGCACTTTTTAGAAGGTTTATTGATTAATAAGTATTCATGGCGTTATTTCTGGAACCATCCTCGCTTTATAGCATTTTTCCCACAGGTGCCTAAAAATGTGGCCTAGTACTTTAACTAGCCTACAATGATTCCATCGCGAATATTTGCCGTAACATTCAGCTGAGAAAAATCACGGACGCAATTGGTTTATCATAGCGTTGTAGTCAGCGCTTTCGTGCGTGATGACAAAATCTGATCGGTCGTCATTCAGAAAACAGCTGTTCTGTGTGTCCCGTTTCGTTTGTGGATTCCGCAAGGACGGATAAGCTCAAATGTGATTTTAACACCTTTAAGAAGCAAGTTTTGGGATTTTTAAAAGGTGTGGCTTTACACTGGGGGGTTAGCGGGGGTCACCGGCGTGCTGGTCGGTGCTCGCACAACCCCCGGCAGTGCAGCAGAGTGGTCCCAGGGTCACTCTGTTTATGGCACTGCTCTACGACCTCCAGAGTCTTGTAGCTTCCCAGCTGCTTGGTCTGCGGTGGCTGTATCCAGCAGACATGGCATTAGATCCCCTGTCTATGGTTCAGTTGTGCAGGAGACGTCAGCTCCAACTTTCCACAGTGTAGATTTACTGTGTCGGTCAGGTTTCATAGTTTGTTTAAGGACACAAGGGCAGGGCCTCAGCTCCAGCCATGCTGCTCACTTATAAAAGACTATTATGTCGCTGAATTATCACATGAATGAAAATTTCTCCCCCGTCCAGCCTGGTGAAATGCGGCTCCTGAGGACGGTCGCCACTCACGTCCTGGAGCCCTGACCGTGGGCCAGCAGGAGCGGCTCCCTGCAGAGACACAGTAGCTTTCAGACGGGACGAGGGCCGCTGGGCAGTGAGAGGAAATTCCACACAAAGCGCAAATTCTGCGGGTGCCGAAAATGTCTGGGCAGACAGAGCTGTGCTTCTCCGTGCCTGGGCTGTTTTTACCAGCCTGCGCCCGTGTTAAACCGTCCTTTTGTCCGGTGCAGGAGAGGTAGGAGGCGAAGAGGACGAGCATCTGCAGCTCTCCAAGACTTGCTGTGCAGCTGACCGTGCTGCAAGGGTCGCAGACTTGATGGCTTTTTTTTTTTTTTTTGCGAAGTCGAGGGGGGTTAGGATGCAAGCAGAGTTAAATTACTGGGATTGTTTATATGAGGCTATATTTGTTTTGCGGTGTTCAGACGAAAAAAGGAAAAAAAAACCACTAATAGGCCACTGCAACTCTCAATGGTATCTCAGGGGCAGATGAAAACCATTTTCCGAGAGGCTATTGTGGGATCACTGGGAGGCGAAGAAAGGCTATGTACACGCGCGCGCGTGCGCGTGCACACACACACACACAGACAGTCATTAAACCTTTCGCTGAACTCCTTTCCCTCATCTGTGCCATCAGTTGCAACACCGATCAGTCAATATCCTACAGTGAAAAGGGCCACTTATGACAGGACCCTTTAATACGGGATGAGAGGGATTTCCCGCTCTTGTAAACAAGTATATCAATACCACAGCGTACTGGGAAGAGTTAGTTTTGTACAAAGAGGTCATTTTTGTTTTCCCTCACTTGTGTGCAGTTGACATTTACTGACAAACAGGCGGCATCATTGCTCATGTCCTCTGAATGATAAGCCGCTCCAGGCTTCTGGGTCCCCATTTGGTTGCAGGCAGCGAAGACCTCACCCAGATCTCCCCAGGGTTGGGTGTCTGACTGCATGTGAGATGGTTCGAAGAAGGACCAGACCAGTTTCCCGCAGGGGCAGAGAGGGGTTTCTTGAAGGAAGGCTGCACAGCGGTATTGCAGGGACAGTTTTCAGAGCAGATCTGTGCCTTTATCCACGGAGGTAGGCTGAGGAGCAATGAAGAAGAGGCCCTTTTGGGCGGCTGTTTACTGTGTTTACCGTATGCTGCAGCTGGATGTGTTTATGGGGGGGGGGGGGGTGTTTGTCTGCAAACCACAGTTAACCAAACAAGCCGCACCAGTCGTTCGAAGTACAACACGTCCAGCCTTTACTTCAACTGTTTTCGATCCTCCCCTCCGGCTTCTTCATGGACCAACCTGTCTCAGAATGCTCCTCCTTCACTTTTTACTGGAAAGCAGCTCAAATGCACAACCTTGACGCGTGGAATAGCTGAAGTGCATGCAGGTTTCCTTTTCTTCATGCTTATCTTCTCTGCTCATCATGTTTCCACTTTCTGTCCACTTATCTCCGCCAGCTTTTCGTTTGTGCGAAGATACTGAGAAATGATAGAAGATATACACAGTGGTCTGGTGTGGGTTTGTCTTGTGTGGGCTTTGAACACATCTGCAACAAACAGTTTCTGCATCAAGTCTGAAATAAACCCCCCTTGGCAGTTGTGAACACAGGAAGGCAAGTATGAGAATGACCACAATGTATGAATAGCGTTGTGATGTTTGATGTTTGCTGCTGGCTGGAAGCTCTTCTCAGCCTGTGTTTGCTGTCCTGCTGCTGACCTGTGGAGGACAACGTCTGTAGGAGTGTCTCATTTTATGTACCTCAGTTGAAAAGGATTATTCTTCCTTTGAAGATCCATCCATCTTGGACATCAGTTCAACTGGTCTTTACTGCCACCGAAAGTCTCCGTAATCCTCTTTGTTCCTGCTCATTGTATGAAAGCCCTGTTTGGCCTCTGATCTCTAGGCTCCCAGGTCTTGTTTTTGACAGGTGCTCCATCTACTACTTTGTCACTTTGAGGGAAATGCAGTGCTGGGCAGAGCCCTGAGCCCTGAGTCCTTGAGGATGTGGACGCTTTCTGAAATGAAGCCCACCTTGGTTCTGAGGTTCAGTCACCAGGAACATCTGGAAGTTGCCCAGGAAGACTGGGAGGCTGAAATTCAGATTCCTGGTCAGCCCAGTTGAGCTTGCAGCCATAACCCTCTGGCTGGAACATCACTGACCCACACGCTCCAACTCATCAGGGTACCTTGCACCCGGTCAGGTAGCAAATGCAAAACAACACCTATAGAAACAAAGATTAAGAACAATGTCCTGAAACACAGCCTAAACAGTAAAGATTGGCCTTCCGCTCTCAACCAACTTTATGGAAATGGCTTTTTGATTTATTTGAGAGTCGCTGAAGACATGTCACGATTTTCCTTAGATGCTACTGAGACGGAAGAAGCTGCTTTTTAATGCTATTTAGTTTCAGTGTTTGCTGAAAACAGTTACCGTGAAATAGTTGTGCATGATGGGTAGATATCAGTGCCTGCGGAGGGGAAAGCTTGTGAAATGGCTGCTTCAGGATGTTCTCCTCGTATCTAGGTTGGCCAACAGCTGCTCATGCAGATGCCTCTTTCTCTTACTTATTCACTATGCGGGGATAAAACAATGGGAACAAAGTGCTAAATATTGCACTGAAGGGTAAGAAATGTAGCTAAGCAGATGTGAGGTTTCCACACAGAGGTGCAGGTGTGAACTTGCAGAGCGATGCATTGGAACACCTGAGCTCTGGAGAATCCTCTTGTGCAGTCAGGTTGTCTTGGAATGAAACTGGGACTGGATAGAAATGAGTCCATCTTGACATGACTGCTTTAAAGATGATGCTACCAGTGTAAATAACAAAAATGTGGCCTGAAGCCAGGCACCGTGTTGATACTCAGAATGACACACAGGAGCCCCCAGGGCACCAGGGTACAATCCTGCAGCACAGACCTGAGGGGGGACCACACGGGAAGCAATGCTCCTCAGGGCAGGAATGACGGCCTGTCTCTGCAAGTCCCCATTGCCGAAACCTGCCAGAAAGCAGCTCAGCATCTTGCGGATATGATGTCAGCCCCTTGCTGTCCAAGTTGGACCATGTGGAGAAGTAGAACCATAAGTTTGGCGTGCAGCGTGTAGTTTACTCAGTAGGAGGGTCTGTTTTTTTTTTGTTTTTTTTTTAAAAGCCCTTTCATGTTCGTTGGGGTGTCCCATTGGGGTTTGCTTGTCCGAGCAGTGAAGGCGGTTCCATCATTCTCCACGAAGCTGTCCTGACAGTGACGAACCAGGTTGTCTTTAGCTCAACCGTAGTCTGCAGGATTTATGTAGCTGTTTGGTTCAGCAGGTCTGGTTTACACTCTATTGGGGTTTATCCACCTCTCCCTGTGGTGGAACTCTGAGCGTAAATTGAGGTTGAAGTACGAAAAGAAAAATCGATGTGTCTGAAGATGATTATATCTTTGATCTCTCATCCTGAAGTGAGGGGAACGTAAAGCAAGGTGTTGGTAGCTGGAGTTTAACCAAACATAGTTATTTAGCTTGTGTTCAGGAATGTTCCTTCCTTTCAACAACTTGTGTTTCTTTCAGCTTTGAAGAGGTCGTTTGAGATGGAGGAGACGGACACTTCAGCTGCCCCCCTCTCTCGCAGGACAGCTAACCTCCGCTCTTCCACGTCCACCCCCAGCCAGAGGCTCCAGGAACTCGTTGCCCGCAACTCTGATTCTTCATCTGCCTCCACCTCCAGGCTGACCTCAGACGTGTCAGGTCAGCGGGGCACCAAGTCTCTACTGCAGCGGGAACCGTCAGGGACTCGTGGGTCCGAGCCTGTGTCCCGACGCGCGGAGATCTCTGTCGACGTGTCCTCCAGGCTGGTGGACAACACTCCTGCTTCCGGCATTTCCCGTTTCGGGCTGAGGAGGTCCGAGGCCGCGTCTCGGCGGGGCGATCCTGCCTCTCAGGTGTCTCGCCCGCCTGACCAGCCCCAGAGGAAATCAGACCTCTCCAGCCCTGTGGAGGTACCGTCAAGGCGAACCGAGGGTCCGGAAAACAGCGTCAGCCCAGCACCTAGTGACCTTCAAACACCGAGCGAGCTCAAGACACAGTCTCCTCTCTCGGAGGTGTCCGCCAAACTTCTGGACAGTAAGTGGAACCATCTCCTCGCTGCTGAAGCACCCTGTGAAATATTTCATCCTAAACCTTCTAGTGGTGTTTAGCTAGATTTATACATGGAAACTTCACCTGGAAGTGTCCTCCATGTGGTCTGACCTCTAATTCTTCTGTGGTATGACCTTCTGGAGGTCCTCTAGTTCCCTGTGAAGGTTCTTTGAGGCAAAATAACGTGGTGCCCATCTATGAGAACATCTTTTATTTTGGGGCTTTAAGCCTGGCATGCAGTTAATTGTATCACTAGGCCACTGGCATTTTTCTGAATGTGAAACACAGAAGGTTTCTGGTGGATGAGCCAGGATGGAGAATCATCAGCGCATCTCGCAGAGATGAGAATAACAGCACTTTTCCCGCAGGAAGGGAAACGTGCCGTCAAGCTTCTGCTAGTTAATAAGGCAACCGGTCCGACGGGCTATTTAGTAAATCTGAGGTGAAGTTATGGTGAAAATGATTACCTTTTTTGGTTGAGATCTGTAATTATTAGTCTGGCCCCTTTTTTTAATTGCGCAACCGTTTCACTCCAGTTCTCCGCTGGTCTTCCTCTTCTTCTCATTGTGAACATATCTTTTGCTTGGGCTTTGTGGTCTGGTATAGTGATTCTGCCCTTTAGTTGTGAAGCTCGAAGACTCCTAATCTGAATGACATGAATCATAACAACGGGAATATTTAATGCCCGCAAAGTGTCTGTAAGCCCTCTTTGGACCAGCTTTCCCCGTTCAAAGAGCTTCCAGTACACGTGAGTGTGGCCCAGGCCTCCTCAGCGCTCAGCAACCTCAGTTCTCCACCACTCCACCACACTGGCCGTAGGTCCCCACAACAGCAAAGGACAGGAACGGAGGTGACCAGCAAGGACCATGAACACGTGAAACACGAACCACCTTTCCGCCAGTAGCCATTTTACGTAATTCGGTGTTGAACTGAGCGAGATCTAGACAACTTGTGTGGGAAATTTTGTTTACGTGATGCTGCTCTTAGCCCCATGCAGTGAATTTGTAGTCAGGATCAAAGAGTTCGACAACTTTTCAAACGCCTGACGCTCAGTGGGTCTGAAGCAGGAGGACTATTTCTTGTACCCCACGGTGAGCTGCAGATGAAGATGCAGGATCCATGTCACGTCCCGGCGACCCCCCCCAAATGGTTAATGAACTCCGGCTGCTTCGAGAGGAATAACACGGTCGCACAATTGTTCTTTCTTTCGTCAGTTGTGTGTGGCCTCCCCACAGTCCTTGCAGTGGAACGACCCTGGACCTTGAACAAATGTTTTTTTTTTATAGTTAAAAAAAAACCCATCTGTTATCTATAATCCATTCAACTGACACACGGCACAGTAAACACATTCTTTTTTCTATTTCTAGCACCTTTAAGCGGCGTTTCGGCCTCATTGCCTTGAGTCGGGGGACGCTGCTCCAGCTCTAGGAGCCGTGATCGAGCATTTTACCCTGAACTGTTGTAGAACAGGGTGTCTGGAATCCATGCACCCCCCTGGGGCTCAGCGGATGGGATTTGGAGACTGAATGATTCGCAGGGTTGTTTCAAAAATAGCACTCCGGGGCTAAATAAAGAGTAAAAACAGAGCAAGTATATTATTATTATATTACTATTAGTGGCATTACTTATCTGTGAAGGCGATCCATTTCCAACGCTCTAAATTGAGTTGATTATTTTTTTGTCATATATTTAATCATTTGAATGAGCCAGTAGCCTATAAAGGGTAATACAATAAGCCAACTGTGTAAATGGATACAGCGTTGTATGGAGCTTGAATCAAACAGCTCAGGTTGCCTGGATAAAGCGGTTAGACGAATGAAGGTTTCTGTCATCGATGAGAAGCGGCTTGGTCTGAAGTGACTGTTGGCCGTGTTGCAGGAAGGCCTCTTTCCCACGTGTTTGACCCAGGGTTGTGGAGACTGAGAGGTCCGTATATATTATAGGGTCTCAATAAGTCTTTTTATTCACCTTTCATCTGAAGCGACTTTGTATAAATCAGCAGCATCTGAGTTATGGCCTTGTGTACCATCTGTATCACCCTTCCCACGCTGCTCTATGCTGGTCTCCCCACAGTTCACAGCGAATCCCTCCAGGGGCCTGGTTGAATCACAGCCGTCCTGTCCTCCAGACCAATCCCACCTTCCCCCAGGCCTGTCCACAAGTGCTGGGCTCAAGTAGCACGATGTTCCTGAAATCATTTCAGTTTTTCAGATATTTTCATACTGTCTGTTTTGTTTGATGGTGACAAGTGTTGTACCACTGAGTAAAGTACTCAGTCCAAATGGCTCAAGTGAAGCCTCCTGCTGTATGAAGCCAAGAAGCAAAAAGCCAGAAGCTTTCAGGCTGCTGTTGGTAAAGGTGCCTGCAGCAGCAATAGTCCCATCCATCCATCCATCCATCCATCCATCCATCCATCCATCCATCCATCCATCCATCCATCCATCATCCTTTCCCGTTTTACCCTGTTAGGGTGGTGGTGTGGAGCCGATCTCACCAGGCCGTGAAACTCCACCCTGGATAGGATGCCAGTCCACTTCAGCACAGGACTAATTTTTTTGCAACAACCTGTGTTCTACAGAAATAAATGCTGGTTACAATTTAAAAAGACTCCAGGAGAAGCAGTCAGAGCTTCTCACGCACAAGTCGGAAAGTATGTGCCATAAAGCGAAGGCAAGACGCCCACGTTTTATTTATTTAACCCACTTGTGAGCTTTTATTGTCCCGTCTGTTACCAATATGTCATTTGCTCAGTACCTTTGTTGCTGCCCTTTTGTCCTTAAAAGTATTTTGGGGTGATGGGATTTTGACCAGGCAATGACTATAGAACTTAATGGTCCAGGAATCACCGCCCAGCGTGGCCTAATAGACCCTGACACCACACAACCCCCGAGACTTTGCGAAAGACTCACAGATTCCACTGGGGCCTGAGGTTGGCGACCAGATCCCAGCCTGCATTAGTCTCCACCCTGTGCTGGAGATTATGGTTATATTTACGGATAGTATGAAGCTTTTTGAGTCCACAGCTACGTTTTTTGTGGGAAAAAACTCAACATTGTAAATCACCTACAGTCTCCTGAAGTGAGGTCTGTGGCTGAGGAAACCCATCTGAAGATGAAACGCTGAAGAGCAATATGACCGCACCACTGTCTGATGCAGACCTTTTGTGCCGTGTTTATCTCTGCAGCAGATGGATGGAGTTAGATCCATTCCTGGGTGTGAGGGGGTCAGCGATTCAAGGAGCTCCTGCTGGAAGCGAACCGCTCGTGGGCGGGTTGCAATGACATTGAGTGTTTGGACTGAAACATCCCAATTCCTGAACAGAGACCAGAAGTTTTAAAGTTTTATCGTGACATCCTGCATCCCGCAGATATAGCAAAGATGGTGCCACTGCTGAACAGTATTGTTTGTCCTCTGGAGAGATTTTGTAGAAGTAGCCTGGAAGCTTCTGCACGTTGAGTTGGAATAATTTGATTCTGGAGATAATCTTTTGGTTTATTCTTTCAAATGTTTCAAAGATTGGCAACCTGGAAATTAGGTGCAACTGGAAAATGGCTTTGAAGAGCCCAGTTTTTGTTCCAGTTTATTTGTCTTTTAGCACTTTCTTGATTGAAAAACATCTTTTGTGGGGCACTTCAGTGTCCCCAATGAAGAGGAAGTAGGCGAGGACTGGACCGCATTGGAATGGTACCCCCCCCATTGCTGGTCAACTAACCTCAGCCACTTTTCACCTTCCAATAGTCAATCTTTTGTAGATCAGGAGGTAGAGGAGCAAATTGGATGAGCTGGTGGCAAACGGTTATAGCACCACAGCTGGAATCACCTTTCTAAAATACACATGTATGTTTATTTTCAGGAGGTCAGAGGGTTGTGCAAGTTTATCTGTGCTTCCTACTTGTGCAGCTCTGACAATGACCAGTAGGAGTCACTGTTACACAGGTGGTGTTTTTTGTCGCCAAAAAACGCAGGTACAGGACCGTCAGCAAAGAACTGATGTGTGTTTTATGACAGTGTAGGTGCTGACAAACTGTGACGTGAAACTCCACACTGCATAAACAGCTTTTAACCCCCTGCCAACATCCTTTAACACACAACACAGCATTTCAGTGCCAAAATAGCCGCCGTGAGTCTTTGGCATCGCTGGCGGACACGTCGTGTCAGCTGCATGCCGGCGCCTTCAGCGTTTCGCCTTTCCCGTCTAAATTTGATACGTGAATTCCGTCACCTTGCAGTTCCTGGGATGAATGCGCTGTGTGAGTGTTTGTGTTTAGCTGGGGCCCCCCGAGCGCTCTGCGCTGACTCAGCGTTGCCACATCATCAGGGGTGAGGTGGGGGGTGTGTGAGGGGTTTGGAGACGCTGTGTTGCAGATCCACTGCCGCACCATAGATGGTTAGAGAGCAGCACCCGTGTCGGGGTGCTGCGTTCTCACTTACCACGGGGATAACTTAATAAGAGGACGAGGAGAGCGGGGTGTCAGACGGCCGTGTTCTGAGAGGTTATTTTTAGTCATTTGCATAGGAAGGACTTCCTGTCTTCCCAGAGCTAGTGCTCACATGACCCCAAGGGAGTCACAGCTTCACCCGGGACATCATGGCGGAAAAATGACCTTTCAATTTAACCGGGAGGCCTCCCCGCAGCTCTGTGGTGAACCTCACTTTTGCAGCCCCTCCCATGAGCATGAGCTCCTATCCCAAAAACATGAGGCAGCACCATTTCCAGAATGGACACGACCTGAGGTTTGGCAGCCGCTGGCTTGAAATGCGGCCCACGTCCAGCCAGTCTGCATCCCGCTGGTGAAGACAGCCGCCGTCCTCCAGCACGTTCATTGCAGAAACTTCACTTCCCAGCAGGCCTGAGTGTCCCTGCTTTTTGGCCCCCCTCCCTCCCCCCAACACGACGCATGTTTACTATTAAGACACAGGGTGAGCAGTGGGCTCTGTGGTTCGTGGAAGATTTAGCGTGTAGTGCTCAAAGAGAAGCATCCCCCTGGCGGCAGGAGATCCCCTGCATCTGACGCCAGGGCCGCCCCCTAACTGGCTTTTTTTCCACTCTGGGACCAGCCGATCCGCAGCCCACCGTGAGTATTCGCTGACCTCATAGATACAGAGGTACAGATCCCAAGTGTCGAGGAGTGAGTCTCCACTCTCATTTCTTAGGGAGGGCGAGGACGCTGGTGTGTAAAATATGGCTGTTAGTCTCTATTTACTTTGTCCAGCTTTCTATCTTTCTTCCTCCTTCCGTCCCCAGGAGGGGGGGAGGATGCCGTTCCCTTCTCCTGGGTGGGTATTGAGAAGGAAGGAGGAGGAGCGGCGGCAGGACGTTTTCACTGTCAGCGTGGTGGGTGGTGGAGAGATACTGTGGAAGGCGATGCCGTAGGGGAACGTTGCTCCAGTCCAGAGGAATTCAGGCTGGATCACGGCGGCGTCATGGGAGTCAGCTGGAGCGGCACAGAGGCGTGCAGAGCTGTGCAGCCAGGACAGCTTTCAGGCTTTATGGCCTTTAACTAGCGGAAACACTGATCGCAAACCTGAACCCCCCCTTCCCTATGTTCAGTCAAATCTGCACAGCCACTTCTCAGACCAGTCTGCCAGCTTGTCTGCTTTGCGACTGCATGTCACGTGCGCCGTTCACCCTGACGTGCCGCGAAAGCGGGTAAAAAGCACGGCTAAAGTTTCCACCTTGTTTGGATTAGACTGCGCCGATGTTTTCATGTCGTTCATGGTTGCAGAGAGGCAAATCGACGTGTTTTAGAGGGACGAATGGCCATTATTTAAACAGATTAGCAGTATATTGAAAAACACACACACACACACACACACACACACAGCAAAGTCTTTGTCTCATTTGCGAAGGTGCTGCTTTCTGAGAAATGTGTCCAACAGGCATCGCTGGGGTCCTTTTGGTAATTTGTTCCACATCCTCTGAGAAGCACAGACGTATCTCTGGCCAAACCCCCCCCCCNCCCCCCCCCCCCCCCCCCATCTGTTCCGACAGCTCTGACCTGGGAAAATTCATACTGGGCTTTTTCCAGTCTCCTGTTAGTCCTGCGTTCATTCCGTCGACATTGTTCACTCGAGCGAAATGGCCTCTTGGAAGCAGGGAAGAAATTAAAACAAACTAATTGGATCCAGGCTCATGCAGAAAGAGCGTTTTTAGATCCATCGGCATCGATGAAGACGTTAGTTAAGGCTTACAAAGATCCCCGTTGTCAAACCGTTGACAAAGGTGAACGTCACCTGCTCCTGAACATAATGCATGTAGTGCTCCAGCAAGGCTGTTACTATTTTAAATAACATGCACTGAAATGATGGAACTTTTGACTTTAATAGTTCTGCGCGCGTTGAAATTAATTTTCCGTCTCCGAAAGTCTCGCTTCATCTGCTTTCGCGCAGCCGGGCATCAGTTTCCGACAATATGGATGGGTCACAAAGCCGTGTTACCTGGATGTGCCAACTGGGCGGCCGTTGGAACTGCGTGACGTTGGAACCGTGCAATGGGGGACCGTAACCTTACGGGGCCGGGTTCTGTTGCACTTGCTGTGCATCACATCAGTGTGTGAGCAGCAAACAGAATCAGCCGTGCTACTTTTGGTTTTGTCGGGGTCGCAGGACACGGCACCGATGCAGCTGAGGACCTTCCGCATTTGGCGGCAAGCTGGCTGTACGGGGGGGGAGCCGTCAGGTCGCGTTCTGCAGCGCACCCTGGGCACCGACCTCACAGCGGAGGGGACACTAACTCGACATGACGGCAGCCACGGCTTCACCCACAATGCTCTCCTTTTCTTTGTGCTGAATGAGGGGTGCGGCGAGATCGGCCACGTGTGTCACGTGAGCAGTGCGTAGGAGGGCCTCCGTGGGGGGACGGGAGAGAAGGTGGGGTGGTAGTGGTGGTGGTGGGGGAGTTTGTCTGCAAATCCAATCGCAGCCCCTTGTTGGAGGACTGTGGGTGAGCAGGGAGGGCTGGGTGGCTCAGGCTTCTTTCTGTCTCTTCTCTCTCTCTCTCTCTCTCTCTCTCTCTCTCTCTCTCTCTCTCTCTCTCTGTCTTACGATCCCTTTATTCTGACTGCAATGGCGCTCTGCTGTGAAGCATCTGCAGGAGTGGTGTGAAAGTCTGCCTGGAGAGAGAGACCTGAGCTCATTTGCAAAGGTGAGAGAGCATGTTTTTGGCCGGGTGTGTTACACACGTTCAACGGGGGGGACTTTTTTTTCAGTCATAATCGGGCCAGTTTTACAGCATGGAATGACTCAAAGCAGAAGAATCTGTGCGTGTGTGTGTGTGTGTGTGTGTGTGTGTGTGTGTGTGTGTGTGTGTGTGTGTGTGTGTGTGTGTGTGTTGCGCTTTCTTCCACCTCTGGTTAGTCTCTTTTTTTTTTTTTGCTCCATCTCAGATGGTCGGGGGAGGGTTTGTGTAACAGATTTGCTGTAATTACTTGTCATGTTCTCAGAGTCGATGACATTTAACCTTTACATGCCCCCCCATCCCTCAACCTCCCACCCCCACTCACCAGAGACTATTTGCTTTTAACTTCAACTGACCAGATTTTGCAGCCAGGCTTCAGGGCAGGTCATCCAAGGTAACTTAACCTGGCCAGTGTTTTTGATAACTTCTCCTTGGAAAGGTTTGAGGTGAGCTGCAAGTTACTGGGTATTTTCAGCTGACAAAATATCTCAGTTTTCACTTTAGATGTGGACTTGTCTTCCTTCTTTTATTTTCTTTTTTTTCTTCTTTCGTCTTAGCCATTTGGACTGCTTTCCTCTGCCTAATTTCTCGCGCACCTTTGGCGCATCACACGCTGTTTCTAATGTGGCAAGAATCCGGAGTCCTCAGAGGAGTCTGCTCTTTGCGCTTTCTTACACACGGCCTCCTTGGTTGCGACCAATGTCGGTTGTACCTTGAAGGTGGAAACCCCATCCTGGGGTTCGCTGTGGCTACCTGTCAGTAGCTCTCCAGGAATGTTGTCAGTGGAGACGTCAGGGGATGGCGATGCTCAATAGAGGTGACTGGGACAGCGGCTGGATTTTGCATTCAGGGGTCCGTTGCTGCTTATAGTATAGAGAGGGCCACTTCCAAAATGCGGAAAACCATGATGGTTTTGGTGATGGTGAAGCTAAGTATAGTCAAAGTTTACCTTGTTTGAAAATTTACAGTCTAAGATATTTTCGTCACAGAATTCTGCCTATTTCTGTCTCCAAGAACGTTTCACAGAATAAAGAATAAATATTGTAGTATGTATCATACCCGACATTACATACATTTCCAGGGATATAGTAACGTATTATTTTGCACGTCTCTCTGCAGGTTGACATTAGGCCAGTAGCAGCTCTCCTTGGACATTTTTACATTACTGTTCTGCGAGGTTCCGTGTAGTGAGAAGGAAACCATCACTCTCCAAAATCATCTTTTCTGGAACCCAGAGACCAAAAGTCACATTCTCACAGGGATGGAAATCGGGCAGAGACATCAATTTAGTTCTCCAGCTTTCTTCATCTAAAGGGCAGAAATTGTGAACTAGGCCACAAAAATGAAAGGTGTGACACGTAGAGCAGAACAAGTTTAGATCATCACCCCATAAGGACCCATCATGCGCATCATTTCCACTGCCTACCCTACAGTTCGGTCTCGCTTTTAAAGGCAGTAGATCCACACAAAACTGACAGAAAAGTTTCCACACCTCTCATTCGTCCGCCAAGGCTGCCATGGTATCTTGTGCGGTGCTCAAAACATTTTCTTCCTCTCCACGCCTTTTTTCCCTCTCTGACCCTCGTGAAGAACTTGTACATCATGATTTATATGAAATGGAAGCATGTTGTTGATGGTGCAGAACGGATACGAAGGAGCCTGTGGTTGTGCGTGAAGCTCTGAAAAGACCACGAGTCGATACACTTCCTGCCAGAACACTCATCTCTAGAAACTGGCTGGTATCACTTTCAACTGCCACCGCGTGTGGAAAATGCACAAGGTGACTAAATGAAGAAGTAAACTGCAACTGTAAAACATCTGAACACCGTATCTGTTGCCAACTGTGCTTTAACTGCGAAGGGTATGTTCTTCTCCTGCTGTGTTAGCTAAGCTGTCCATTAACTTGACTTAAGGTGAAGCAGTTTGAGATTCACAGGCTCATTTTTCAAGTTATTTAGGGGCCACAGCATGAGTTTAATCAGGTCGGAAAATCAGCCTCATTGCTGGAGCCGTGCAGCATGATTTGTTTGCGAGGCTTTACAAGGTGACACTTGGGCAAACGTGCAACTGGGAACGGAGAAACGGTGAAGCGGTGTGGTCTATGCCATCGATGCTGGCAGTAGATGTTCATAAAAACACCTTGGCCCGTAAGACAGAAGCTGCATACAACCATTAGACCCTGAAATAGGGTTGCCTCCTGCAGCAGATGGAGAATTTTGAATCGAGACGATGAAAGCATCGTCTGTTTCTTCAATCTTTATGTTTCGGGCCAATGTTAGCAGTCACTGTATAAGCGTCTCCAAAGGAAGTGATAAATTGTTTGCTTCAGACCATATTGAAGCAGAGATTTTTCAAAACGTCCTAAAAGAAAACTTGTGGCACAAGCAGGGAAAAAACAAAATCAACCTCGACTCTTTCGGTGCTGGTCTCTGTTGTTTGGTGACACAGAAAGACGTCGGTGGTTTCCTGTGTGGTCTCACCTGATCAAGGTAGAGAAGGAGGATGTCTTGTAAAGGGTTCTAAAATGATGGTTGGTTGTGTTCTTCTCCTACCAGACAAAAAAGGAGACCATAAGGCAGCTGTTGCTTTCTCTACCAGGGCTGGCATAGGAATGCAACTCTGGTGAAGCAAAAATGAGAGCAGGGGAGGGACACTTTTTGGTTGCCACCTGTATGTAAACGTCCTTGAACTTCAGATCACCTTCATCACGGTGATCTGCCATGTTTTTCTCGTTTTATGTGTATGGCTACATTTTGTTTGCACCTCCTTCCGTTCATTATGCTAATCATTATGGGCTCTTACTGTAGTATTTAAAATCCAGGATTTCCATAGTCTCTAGGCCTACAGGGGCAGGACTTTATCAAGCAATGAACGAACGGGGTTTTTGCGCTGTACTAACCTCATGGATCAGTCAGAAGAAATGTGAAAGGTCAGATTAAATTCAGTTCACTTTATTTCAGTTGTTTGCGTAAATCCCCTCATTTGTGAACACAGTAACTTAAAGGCCTGAACCAGGAAGCAGATATAGTGACACAGTGACAACCGGAAGCAATGAGACAAACATACATAACAGTTTCTGAGTTATCAGTGCATAAGTGGACCAATGAGCAGCTGAGGAATGAAAATCAAAATTATCCCAGACCTAAGAAATGGGAAACAATAAACCCCTGGGGTGAAATACCAGTGGCTGTCTACCCCTTCTTGGTATTTAAGTGTATCACAAATGGCCCATGTATCTCTGATGAAGAGGTCCCATTCAGAATCGGTGTCAGCAAAGACAGAAGACATACAGTAAGCCAGCAGCTTATCTAATAGGCATTGCTGTCCAACCTGCTAGGTTCTTCAGAGACGAACATTGTGATGGATCTGGAAGGGTGCCATAAACCTCTGGGAGGATATAGAGGGATTGCAAGATGTAGAGGAAGTGCAAACAGGTGAGCTATGAGGAGAAGGAGGAAGTTAAAGCATCATGTGAAGTAGCAGTTGGCTGCATAAGTTAGCAAATATTCCTTAGGTGAAGGTCTTTGAGGCTAAGTTGATATGAAGTTTGAAGGATAAATAAGTCTAGATTTACTTAGATCTGTAGCAGATAGTTCACAAATTGTGCCCTCTAACCCATGGAGCACCATTTGAACACCATAGGCACAAATTGGTCACAGTTTACCCATCTTCTAATGGCTACTTCCAGCAAGTCGTCTCAAAGTGGCTCTGAAACCATTAAAATCAGTTCAGTGTGTTTCAACAGGCCCCAGGTCACTGGATCTGAATCTGGTAGAGCACATTTAGTCAGCATCCAACAGTAGGTAACTGGCATCCATCTAGGATGTATCTGAAATACAAAGAGCCAGGAGCTTTCATAAGGAGTGTGTCTCTCAGTTTGATGCACTAATAGAGCTGAATGTCATCAGCATATGACTGCAAATATATTTTCAGGTAATATCACCTAACAGTGTAAAAAGTAATGGACCTGATCCTGAGCCTTGAGGTACTCCACATGTGAAATTAGATAACAAAGGTGGACTGGATAGATTGGATTGGATTGTTGTCATCAACATACGCCTACCGACATCTCTTTGTGATAGAAGAGCTCACCCATCTGAGGAGACTGCCAGAATAGGCCCATTGACGAAGGATGGTTTGCTTCAGGATCTGTATGGGGCATCAAGGCAGTCTCTGGGCAATTCCTATCTCCTCTGTTGGAAATGCTCACCATAATGATGAAGAAAGAAAGATGCCTAAAGATCAAGTTTCAAAGACTTTTCCACAGGGAGTTTGTGTGAATCTGTCTTGTCCTGTGTGGGAACAGCTGTATTTGCTGCTCTCTTAACTTCTGATGGAACAAAGCTCATTACTACAAACTGCGTCCTGCAGACCGATATCTATAAAAAGGAATCAAAATGTTGTGGGGCAAAACATTCCTTTACTGCTGCTTTACTGGATAGCTCCTGTAGAACATTTTTAGTTAACAGGCTGAACTGTGCATAAAAGGGAGGAATGATGCTTGCGTTGGCCTTGATTCTACGTCAGCACAACAGATGCATCTTTTGTAACACAAGACAAAATGTGGACGTGTAACACGTTGCTACAAGAAACCTGGGTTGTGCGCTGTTTCGACAGATGCTCTCATACCCATCCCACTGGCAGGAGCAGTTTTCTCTCCTTCAAGCACTATTTCCTGCTTTGCCGCCACATCTTCTCGCCAGGCATCCTGATTAAGAAAGAAACAGACACACCAAGAGTACACCTCAGACAAGTGAGTTCTGTTAAAATGCCTCCATTTGCCTCACAGCCTTACTTACTCCTCATTATTCAGACTTTGAAAAGATTGATGCTGGCTAAGCTGCAGGATTCCGCTGTACTGCTACTTTTTTTATGTGTCGCCCGGTCATGTTCTGCGAGGGTATCAGCCAACCACGTTGGGGTATTATGGCTTCACGAATATAATTTCCTGTCGCTATATCTGGAAATCAGTGCAGAGCTTCCACGTTAGAAAGTTTTCACCCTTTGTAGAGAATCACAGACGCCTGTGAGGGAGTGAGCTTCAACCCCACCCTCTCTTCTGGCTCGTGTTTGCATGTGACACGAGTGCATGCGCGCATACTGCTCTGTGAGCCTCGCGGTTGACAGCAGCCTGGGGAAGTCGCGAATGCTGCTCTGAGACTCGTGGTTGACGGCAACCGGGAGAAGCTGCTCCCCAGCTGTAGAATCCTCTAGAAACTGCCGCTCGCTGTCATCCCACCAGCTCAGGCCACAAGGTCTCCCACCCAACCAGACGTGTGAAACTCAAGCCTCTCCTCCATGCCACATTGCAACTGAGGCCTTCTTACTCAGGTAGGATCCTGCAAGCTTTTGTAATAGACCATTTTAATTTTCCTGCTTCTCGCACCCAAGTCCACTGGGAGTGTATTACATACAGAATTAGTTTCTTTCACTCACCACTGTTTATGTGGGCTAATGTACCCTGGAAGGGAGGCCTCAGGACAATAAATGTGTGTCTGTGCATCTAAATACCTTTGTCTGATCTAAATAGCTTAGCAGGAGCCCAAGAACCATAAAAGCAGTTCAAGAGTCAAGATGGTTGACTGAATTGGCAGATGCTCTGCTCAAAGAGGGAATGTTATTAGAAGCTTGACCCAAATGGTTATCTGCATTTTAGCGCACTGTTCACAGCTATCAGCCATAGTAAAACTTCCTTATAGAGTGTCAAGTAATATAACCAGCATGTGGCTTTACAAAATCTGCCTTGTCTTGTACCACAGTAATCATGTTTGAGAAAACTTCTTTCTTTGGCGTTTCCTGTAAGAGGTAGAAAGGCTCAGGCGACTTGTGTATATTGTCTTGGTGGTACCCTGGGGGCTACGTAAATTTTTGTCCCACTTCCTTGTAGGTTTAAAACTAAACCTGTGCGGTGACAGAAAATCACCAGTTGCAGCTCCTTTGAGCCTTGATTGTCAGCTGGTAGAATGGAGCCGTTTTGTTTTGTTGGACCACATGGATTTAGCCCTATGTTTATAAACACGAATATGTCCACACATGAGCAAATAGCTGCTTTGGTGTGTCGCCGTTGATGGTGTGTTAGCCGCTGTTTCCGTTGCCGTGTTAAGATGAATTTTTTAGTAAGGGATGCATTGCGGAAAGTGTATATCAGATCTTCATATTTTTCTCTTGTTCACGTGGTGCACCTTCTTCCTTTTCAGCGACAGTACGCTTTTAATTGAGAGCAATGCAAACAAAGGCTCCAGAACCTTCTTTTCAGCTGATGTCAGCAGCACTGTGGACTGATTTAGTTTTGGTGCAATAAAATCAGTGGCAAGGAGAAAAATGTGTTAAACCTGTTCTCCATGGCGAGAAATTTCCCTCTGCATTAACTTGCCTGGATATGTGTCTTCTCTTGTTTTCAGAGTCGGAGCTAATTTCCAGCTACACTAGTACAATGTCTGAGCCAGCCAAACCAGCCCAGGTTTCTGCCAGCGGAGAGAAGCCCACTGTGGACTTCAGCTATGTGGGCATCGATGCCATCCTGGAGCAGATGAGGCGGAAGGCCATGAAGCAAGGCTTTGAGCTCAATATTATGGTCGTAGGTAAGTTCTGAAGATGTAACCTTACTTTTAAAGTCTGTAACATCCTTTGATCCTCAAGTAATGTCTTCAGTGTTGTATAGTGACCTATCGTTCTGCAGTACTGTGTGTTTGCATCAATATTCCGGTGCTCCATGCTTCTCAACCTGATATCTCTACCCTGGCATTTCTCCTGCAGGGCAGAGTGGCCTAGGAAAGTCCACGCTGATGAACACCCTCTTCAAGTCCAAGGTGAGCCGGCGTTCTACGCTGGCCAATGCTGAGGAGAGGATTCCAAAGACCATTGAGATCAAGTCCATCAGTCATGGTAAATGACGGATATTGAGGACGAAGCCGAGAATGTGGGGTTGGCTGTGAGGGGAGGTGAGCCTGGGCTTGTGGCTGTGAGTTGGTTACAGTTGGCTAGTAAATGTGAGGTACAGGGTGGTGAGTGTTGGGATTTCAGGGCAGGGTGATGACCTCATTAACCCTCCATCTCACCTTACCTGGGCTTTTCTCTTTTTAAGACATTGAAGAGAAGGGTGTGAGGATGAAACTGACAGTCATTGACACTCCAGGCTTTGGAGATCATATCAACAATGAAAACTGGTATGTGCATTCTGCTTAGTGTGTGTGTGTGTGTGTGTGTGTGTGTGTGTGTGAGAGAGAGAGAGACGACTATAAGTCTGTTTATGTGACTGTTGTGTATGATTCTGACAGCTGGCAGCCCATCATGAGGTTCATCAATGAGCAGTATGAGCAGTACTTGCAAGAGGAGATCAACATAAACAGAAAGACCAGGATCCCGGACTCCCGGGTGCACTGTTGCATCTACTTCATCCCGCCCACTGGCCACTGGTGAGGACTGCATGCTTGTACTGTTGGACCTTCACACACATGGCTGAAAGCTTAAACTTCAAACGTACGCTTCTCAAAAAGTCCATCCTTCATGTAACATGTCGTTCTTACAGTTTAGTGGATGCGCTTCTTTGAAGGATTAGGTATAGCCCAAAGCAAGACTGTAAATCCGTGGCTTTTATAAGTGGCCATCTGACATCTCCGGAGGAGAAAAGCCACTGCAGCTGAAGGCGTTCTCCGACGGTGGTCCGATCCGAGTGCGGATCGTGAGCTGACGGCCCAGAATGAGGGTGCAGGGCTTCTTCTGTCTGCAAGCCTAGTCGGAAATCTGAGCATCTACCCCAGCCTTGTCCGTTCCCATCTCCTCACAGCCTGTTTGCCAGTCAGAACCCACCCAGTGACACCAATCAGCATAAACCAGTCCTCCGATTGTCATGCATGAAGGCCAAGTAACAGTCCTGCGTAAAGAACACCGTGGGCAGCAAGACCTTTTTGGATCAGTCCCTCTGTCGAAACATCCATCGTTCAGAGCAACCCGCTGCTTTGTGTCAGAACACTGTCTATATTGGACTGTAGTTAAAAAAAAAACAGTATTTTTTTCTGCCTTTCTTTGCCTTTCNTGCTTTGTGTCAGAACACTGTCTATATTGGACTGTAGTTAAAAAAAAAACAGTATTTTTTTCTGCCTTTCTTTGCCAAGGTCGNGTGTCAGAACACTGTCTATATTGGACTGTAGTTAAAAAAAAAACAGTATTTTTTTCTGCCTTTCTTTGCCTTTCAGTCATTGTGATGTTTGGCTCTTAAAAGGCTATACGCACGTTTAACATGGTCTATTGGGAAACTGCAGCTGCGAAGTGTGGATACCTCTGATACACATGAAGCACTGCTGAAGTTCAGCGGGCAGTTTTTCATGGGATGAACACCCTCCAGCCGTAGATACTTCTGCAAATATGCTGTCTTTACTTATTCTTCCAATGTAATGTAGAAGAGCGAATGAGGTGCGCAGCGGAACAGCAGTGTATTTTTCTTAAGGGTTTGGCCGTTGGCGTGTCCAAGGTTACTCCGCAGCTCGGAAATTCCAGGTTACCGGTTAATTAACTTAATGACAGCAGATTTTGTTACCCATAAAGCTGATGGCCAAAAAAGCGATCTGCACGTGCGAATGGTTAGAAGTTGAGCCCTGACTCTGAAATTCAGATGCTTGGTCTCTCTTAGATCATCCACATTTGGAGAATTGTGACCCCCCCCACTTCCCTCCCGGTGGCCCCCTTCCTCTGAGCTGCACCGCAGGTCAATTTTGTCCACTTTGGGTCCCAATTACACCAGTAACAACAGACAACTGGGGGGGTGTCGATGCTTGTTCTGCATTACAGCTCAGAATGTTTTCATAAGGGGAAGTTACATTTGCGCGTGATATCAATCTTCTGCACACAAGCAGGCTAGAAAAACCTGCTGCACAAATGACAAAGAAACCAGATGGGGAAACGTTTCTTCTGCAGAGCCGTTTGCCTCTGACGTCCACCGCCGAGCAACCCTGCTTGCTCCCGTTTCTCTTTCTGATGCCTTGTTCCTCTCCCTTTCTTTCTTTTTCTCGGAGAACATCTGGGTCTGATTGTCCCGTGTGACCCCGCTCCCCCTTCGCCGCCCCCCTCCATCTCAGTGTACTCTATTTAACTCCTCTCAGGGCTGGATCACTCGTAAACGCTGGCAAGTTTTCCTGCAGAGGACCCCGGCAAGCGGCCGTGACCGATCAGAAAGTGCTCTGAAATATCTTGAGAAGCATCTTGCCTATAAAAATAAAAATGAAAAAAAAATCTTGCGTGTAACTGAAGCCATTTTGAAGAGTAGCAACCTTCTAGTCAAGTTTAATCCATCAAATTTAGTTTTTTTATAAATAGAGCATATTTTGACAAACTAGTGCAGAATTTATGGTAAGTGATTATAGTTTCATTTTAGCCTCAGGTGTCTACTGCACACCGTTGCCTGTAGTAGGTTTGGGATTTTTTTGGAAGGACCGGCGCTGAAGGTGAGGGTTGAGACAACCTGTGTCGTGATCCTTCCACTCCAAACAGCTCCTTGCTCCAGGTCGCGGCCAGCGCGTGTTTCCCGTTCTCTTTTTCTCGCACTGGATGCCAGGTTTCCTAAGAGGAAGCCCATGTGGCACACTTGTGTGGTAGGCTTTCCCAGGGGGAGTCTCGCACTCCCTCCTAACAGCTGCTTGGGGTCCTGTTTCCTCTGGCTGGCAGTCAGCTGTTAGGCCTGCATTGCAGCCAAGCTGCCCCCCCCCCCAAAGCAGCATCTGTCCTCCCGGAGGGCTTCAGCCGGAGGGGGAGAAAATGCTGGAACAGGAAACAGATCCACTGCCAGGAGGTTTAAGCTCCAGCCCTCCAACATACTGTTTTTACTGGAATACCACAGAGGGAGGTTTGGAGGCCCAGGTATGGCTGCCCTTCCCTGCGGTGAGGAGTGCGGCAAGGTGTTGAGAACGAGAAGATGCACAACCACCAGCTTGCAGAAACGGGACTGCTTATGACACAGTCCCTGCCCCGCAGCTGCCGTGTAGGTTAGAACCCTTGGCACCCCACTTTGAAGGGGCGGCGGTGGGTGGGGGTGGGGGGGGTTTCCTGGAGAGCTCAGGCAGGGTTTGCAGGATCGATGCGCAACTTCACCTGCATTCAGCTGTTTGAAAGGGAGGAGAAGCCACACACCTGTCACCCCCAACCCCCGAAGTGGGAGGAAAAAAAAAATCACAAAGTCAATCCCGCGTCATGAGCTGGCAAAGCATTTCGAAGCTCCCCACAGTGGGCGTGCAGAAAGAGCTGAGCCCACCATGGCGACAAACAGCTAGATGGGTTATTGACGGATTGCACAAGGAACAGGGGCCCAACACCTGCAATGCGGGGTGGGGAGCAGGCACAGAGAATCCGCCGTTCGTTCGCTCGTGTAGCTGACGTGTCTCACAGCTCAACGCTGTGCTACTCGCACAGGCCGACACGCAGGGGAACCTTTGGCAAAATGGATTCCCAGTCGCAGGTCTAACTGTTGAAACCCAGCACCACCTGCTGCCAACTTCCTACAGAGTTCCAGCTCCCTCCAAACTCTGTCAGAGGGGATTAAGAGTCTTCGACTCCATTTGCTTGTTGCTAAAACAATGGCTTCTGTTTTCTCTCCTCTCAGCAAGGAAACTATGTGCAGGCGCCCGTTTCTTCGTGCCGCTTTAAACACTGAAATATTTGGCACTTGTCCCAAAGCGTATCTGTACATGAAAATGGTGGAGGCCAAGAATATACAAATGCAGATGTAATAGTACGTCATCCATATGTGTCCATGTGCTGTGTAGCAGTCTGAGGGCTTGGAGGAGCTGCTCTGCAGAAGTAATGAATGCCCCCTTGTGGAGATACTTCTCAGTTGTCAGTTCTTCTGCTTGCCTTCCGTTTATAAGAACTCATCCCATTCTGCCCAGACTGTCGCTTTACTGCAGCGTCTCTGTGAGTCAAACTCAGCGCCAGAGTCCGTTTGGACAAGTTGGACCCGTTTTCCGTTGTGCTGTCTGTTGTTGCCGTTTGGTGAATCTTCTTTGACCTGAAAGTTCCCTCACCCGGTTCCTTCTTGGATTTTGAGCGCGTTCCATGCACTGCTGCCGGCCGCTAACGCTGCCTTCATCTCCCTCCACCACAGCCTCAGGCCACTCGATGTGGAGTTCATGCGACGCCTCAGCAAGGTGGTGAACATTGTCCCCGTCATCGCCAAGGCAGACACCCTCACCCTGGAAGAGAGGGACTTCTTTAAAAAGAAGGTGAGCCGTTCCTTAACCAGTGCCAGCTGTGCTTAGATTCCATCCACCTCAATCCCACGGATGCAATGTTAGAAACTTGAAGGGCAACTAGATGAATCTGGCAGAAGGTACGACTGCTCAGGGCTTGGCAATTTCTACAACGGACCACATGGGAAACGGTGCAGTTGGTTATATGGATTCAGCTGTGTTTGGCCACTTGGGCAGTCAGGGATTCTGGGACCGTGGTTGGTTCTCCCCAGCAGCTGAGCAGCTTGCAAATAAAGAATTAGCTCTTTACTGGAGGTAAAGACTGATGGAACAGCTGTGTTATTGGAGGGTCTCCTCGCTCCCGCCAAATGCAGTGCAGTTATGACATCACTTCCTCTTCTGCGTTGCCCAAAACCATTACACGGTGCTTGATGACTCACCCACGGGGAACAGAGGAACGAGCAATCGTAAAGGCAGATATTTGTTTAAATGCTCTTCAGGGTTCAGGATGTTGCCATCAAATTAAAATTCAGTCCTATGTTCACAAAAACGTGGTCTTGCAGTTCACTGCATATGGGGTGTTGTGGGAAGTCAGCATTTGTGGCTGTGTTTATGATGTTATAGGTGTATATGTGAGCCTAAGCGAGGGACTAAGGGAGAAATGTGGTTTCAGTTACAGTGAGTTGCCAGTTTATTAGGAACACCAGCCACCTTTACACAAACTGTCTATTCCAGCAAGTCGTATGTCACATGACTGCAGGGGGGCGGTGCAAATCGAGCCGCGGAGCATTTCTAGCATCAGTTAATGTTCAGCTGAGCGTTTGAACGAGCAAAACAAGTGACCTTAGTGACTGAGTATGGGATGACAGCTGGCGCCAGGCGTGCCAGGCAAGCATCTACTATGCAGCTGACCTCCTGGGCTTTTCACGCATGACCGTTTCAAGGGTTTGCTGAGAGTGGTGTGAAAAGCAAACAGTACCAGTGATTGTGGATGATAACAGTTTGTGGATCAGAGGGTTCAAAGGAGGATGGTGAGAACCTTGTAGGGAAACAGATAGGCTGCAACCAGGCAAATCACATCTAAATACAACTTGGGTGTGGAGAATGACACCTCAGAATGCGCTGCTTGCTGGACTTTGCCTTGAATGGGCCCATGTGGGTTGTCAATGCGGTCAGTGAAGAACAAAAAAGCATGTCTCCAGTGGGCACATCAAAACCGGACTGTTGAGGAGTGGAAAAAAGTTTGCTTGGCCAGATGAATCCTTTGGCATCATGCTGATGGAATGATCAGAATTTGGATCAAGCAACATGAGTGAATGAAGCCACCCTTTTAGGTGTCAACAGTACAGGCTAGTGGTGGCAGTGTGATGGCACAGGGAATATTTTCCACACATTAAGACCCCTAATACCCACCAAAGAATGTCTGAAAGGCACCATGTATCTGAACATCGATATTGACTAAGTGCATCCCGTCACACCTACAGTTCATCCACACTCAGATGGACAATTCCCAATGTAATATATCACAAGGCAAGTATTGTCACCGAATAGTTGCAGGAACATGACAGCAAGTTTTCACTCAGCTCCGGTGTTGGCACAGACCCCCGATCTCCACCGTAATGTGCGTTTTTTGGGGTGAGGTGGAAAGGGCTGTTGGCAGTCTATGCAACCGTCCAGTTTGCAGCAAATACTCAACGCAATCAATTCCACACGGTGCAACATTGCTGCACAACACTTCCAGCATCTTGTAGAATCCCCGAACAGACCAGCTCCTTCAGTTCTGAAGGCCAAAGGAAGATGCAACATGCTACCAGATAGGTATACCTAATAAACTGGCAACTCAGTGTATTGTGCCTGCTGATTATACAGACTCACTCACCACCCTGCCCATTGCCAGAGTGTTGTCAGCAGACTCTGCCTCATGGTGGTGCAGATTGTGTGGGTGATGTTTGACTAGTCTTACCAGTTCCTATACTCAGGCACTATGGGGTCAGAACCGGGGACTGATGTCCTGCTTTCCAGGGGGAGTTTGCTCTTCCTTAATTGTGTTTGGTTTTCCTCATGTTTCGCTCCATTTTTTACCCTTTGCATAGTTTAATAATCCAAGGTTGACTAGCTGAATACAACCCGTCCATCTCTTTCTGCTTTTTGTGTCGGCCATGTCTGGCTCTCCAGTAAGTGGAGATCCAGTAAGGTGTCATGTCAGGTATATACATTTCCAAGTGAACCGTGGTGTCACTATGAAACCTTGCAGATCAGGGAGGAGCTGAGAGCCAATGACATTGATGTGTATCCACAAAAGGAGTTTGATGAAGACGCAGAAGACAGAGCCACCAACGACAGGATCCGAGTAAGTAGATGTTGCCTACCTTCTTCCTGCATGGTTCAGCCATCCGTCAGTCAGAGTCCATCTAGGTTTTTGTATCATTTTTTGCATTTGTCATTTAGCTGTTAAGATCACCTCAAATCTGGTGGGACTCTGCTACCAGATGTGAGATTCTACTACCGGGCTGTACGGATCAAACAAATGTTGAACTGGTTTATTACAGACCGAATTCTTTATGGGCTGGTTTGGAGCCAGCCTCGTGTTACCCAAGACTGTTAGGGTCCCTGCCATTCATTCAAAAATGTCACCAGATTCTGAGCTTATCTGAGAACTTTGTCATATTCAACACTTTAAAAGCCTGCAGAGAAGTTAAGAAATATCTAGGGACCCCTGTGGTCTCTTGTTGCAGTTATGCGAGAATTCCTCACAAACATTTGTCAGATTAGTCTCCAGAAACGTCTGTCTAAGGGTTTGTTGGACATGTCACATTTATTTTTAGACGAAAAAATAGTTACCTTTGAACATCTAAGAATATTTAATTCCTTCAGTCAGAAATCCTTATGCCAGCTATAGGGTTACAGGCCATGCATTAGCTCCAGAACACTTTGCATTTGATCTCAACTTGTCTTCTTGTCTGTTCCTATGTAGGGCATGATCCCCTTTGCCGTGGTGGGAAGTGACCAGGAGTGCCAGGTCAATGGTAGGAGACTCCTTGGAAGGAAGACTAAGTGGGGCACAATTGAAGGTTAGATGCTCTTCGCCATCCTTAAACACTCCTACCGCAGAAAGAGCACAGCACTTAATTCGAAAATCAAAAATAGGTTTCTACTTATCTCAGAATTTCAGGTCACACTTATGCCACATGGTTTATCTCAAGTGTGATGAACTAACTCTCCCCTCTTAGCCTTGGATCCTGTGATTCCAGGATAGGCCCCATACTGTCTGTGAGAAGGCATCTGTTTAGTGCAATGGCTCTTTCGCCACTACATCTCCTGCTGGCCAGCAGAAGAGCTCTCCAGCAAGCAGTATTTAGCTGTACCTTTTTTCCAGAAAGTTCCAGCTGAAATGTTCATCTCACATGTCCTGCTCCTTTGCCCTTTGCTCATCATGTATAATGACACACGACTCCTTGACAGACTCTTCTCTGTCTCTATAAAGAAAGATGGACGCCTCACAATGACAAGAACCAGACGTACTGATTTTTTAATATATATATATATATATATATCTCACATAGAAAGATATTTAATTTCCTGTATAGACAGTCCTCAACATGACAGTTACATAAATACACACATCTTCATCTGTGGATTTCGCACGATCTTCAACTCACACCCCTCCCTAGAGGCCTGATCCATGTTCTTCAGCCATAATTTGTCAACCTGTCAGGTTTATCATTGGAAAAGAGGTTTAATAAATTGAATCACTTTGAATTGAGTCCCTGTGCCGTTCCTTATCTTGGATAAAGAAATCACTCCTCAGCTGCTGGCTGTCAGCGGGCTTTAGTCACCCCCCTACAATGGTGGAGCACAAAAGAGTCACATTTCCTCAGGTCATCACTTAGTCTGGGGTGATTTCAGAATTTAACTTTTGCTACGATCGTGCTTCAAGATGCTGCTACTCACCTGTCTCTTGTCCATTTTACTCCTTGCAACACTGAGACTTTTTCTTGATAACTGACACTTCCCATAAGTTCCTGGACCAGCTGATTTCCTAACTGAGCTGCTTTCCTGCAGTTCATTTGAAATGTTTCCCCTTCATTAAAAGAAATATATGCAGTGACCATCAGCAGAGTCTCCTAATATCTTTTATTCTTTGCAGAAATTCAAAATTTAATACTAAATAGTTTGCTGATGCGACTGATGCCCATAACCGGAGTGATGGCACTTTTTTTTAACCCTGCAGAACTAGTTAGTTATTTATGAGACAAAATCTATTTTTCACCCCAGACATGTTTGGCTCCCAGAAATGCAGTTTGACCACAGTTGCCAAGGTTTTTATACTACTTGACTACTAGACTTGAAAGCGATGACATGAATTGATTCCATAATTGTGTGTCAAAGAAGATCCCTAACATCTTCTCCTGTCTCCTCACGCTCCCTCGGCAGTTGAGAACATTGCCCATTGTGAGTTTGCCTATTTGAGAGACCTGCTCATCAGGTAAGTGACTTGCTGCTTGTATTTGCTACCCATTTAGAGCAGTTCGCTTTCGGTGGTCTTGGTTTCTCTTGGACTTTAACCGTCAGGCTGCTCAGTTCTGACTTTTGGCCTAAGAGTGCATTAGAGCTCAGCCGCAGCACAGGTGGAGCTGCAGTCTCCCAGCATGCAGTTCCGAGAGGTGATGAAACACACGTGTGTATTTATCAGCAGCCTGACAGTTGTTAGGTTTTATCAATCTCTTTAAAATGACCTTAACTTATCTTTGGTTTGTTTTCTTCATATTTTCATGTCACTCTGGGGGGGATCAGTGCACCAGTGCACCAGATGTTTGTGTTTGTTTGTGTCCTTGACTGTTCATCATATCTTTTTCAGAACCCATATGCAGAACATTAAAGACATCACCAGCAGCATCCACTACGAGGGGTACCGAGTCTGCAGGCTCAACGAGGGCGGCGCTCAGTCAAACGGCATCGCCGAGCACGACGCCACCACCCATGAGATGTAGACGTCCCTGCACCTTCCAAGCCCCCATGAACCCTGACCTCAAACTCCAGCTCATGGCCTCGCACCTGCCGTCCCACAGTTAGACCCCACAAGTTACCGACACCTTCTCACTTTCCTCGAAGCAGGGAACAGTCCATGGAGGCTCCTTTTCTTGTCAACTGACATTCCTGGTTTCTTGCTCTGGGCTGGACATCAAATGCTTATCTGTAACTCTCCTTTGAGCCATGAATCCTTGTTTCTCGTGTCTTGTTTAGTTTTACCTCCGCCGAGCACAGCAGACAGACTTTCGAAAAGTGGCAGTATTTTTGGCAGGAGCATCACAGGAATGCATTTCTTTTATACATCCAAATTTTTGCATTCCACCATCTCATAGCACATTACTCAAGCATCTTAAACCAAAAAAAAATGGCGCCAAAGAAACAGTTGAGGTCTTTTCAAATATGACCACGAACAGAACCTGCCACCGTCAACAAGTGTGTGGGTGTGAACTCTCCACCGGGTGCTTAAACGCTTCATAAACCAAAATACAAGCCC
This sequence comes from Arapaima gigas, assembly GCA_900497675.1. Classification (NCBI taxonomy): domain Eukaryota; kingdom Metazoa; phylum Chordata; class Actinopteri; order Osteoglossiformes; family Osteoglossidae; genus Arapaima; species Arapaima gigas. The sequence continues at coordinate 282,870 of UFQX01000041.1, read as the reverse complement.
AGCAGTGCAGAACCCAGAACTTGCAGAACATGGAGGCAGATATACTTCTTTGCCAACACCAGACCCACGGCGGGGGGTGCTAGACACATCTGCACTGCTCATGACATTGTAGCGAAGATTTGGGGGTTTTATGATTATTTTTCTATGTTTGGCCACTTGCAGATGAAGTTGTCAGTATGCTTTTGTACCCTTTTCTTTTTGCATCGCACCACCTATACAGTACATTTACATTTTTATTTTTATGATTTAACTTTGTAATTATTGCTGTGTTTGCTAAAGTTGTTTGCTTGTGGGAGATGGGATATACCAAATAAAGAATTGTTACTGTGCTCTCTGTGATTCCGTTTTTTTTTAAAGCCAGGGGACAGATGTGAGATGTTCACTACAAAACTGCCGAGTCCTGACCAAAGTTAATCCAAGCAGATCTTTTAAAAAAACTCCCCCGTTTCTGTTAACACCTGCAGCCTGACAAAGAAATAGGACTCAGTTTACTGTCCCCCACTGCGTTTAATCCGAATCCCCGACGTCGGACTGCTGGGTGAGGATGTACGGCCAGGACGTCCAACCTTTTTTGGCGTCAAAAATCTTCACAAGTGACAGATTGAATCTTAAAAGTCTGCTGAAAAATGCTTTGGTTAGATCCTGTGTGGTGAGTGTGTGTATGTGTGTGTAGCCAACTCTGCTACTGTGCGATTCAGTGAAAAGTGCAGCATTTATGGCGAGTATCATGTTTATTAATAATTTCACCAACTTTTTTAACTGCCACATTACGTGAAGCAGAGGGTCTCCCTCAGACCGCATGCTGGACACCTTATTTTTTTTTATTCATGGTGGTCCCACTGCAAGACACATGGCCGTGGTACAGGTTTGGTGAACAAGAAACAAGTTTTCCTGGTTAGTGTCTCCCATGCAAACTGTAGTCTCCCTCATTTGCTTATTTCCAGGGCCAAAAAAACTTGTCAGTAGTAGTCCTCAGAGAAGCCCTGGGGTACAAACTAGGCTTTTTTGGCCTTTAGGGAGACACTGCTCCTCCCTGTTGTGCCCATGTTTGTTTTTACTCTTTCCCTTCCTAACAAGATGCTCTCTCATTGTCTATCACTTGAAAATCAATGGAATAGTGTGGTATCTGCACAAAGCCTTCTTTGGATTTTTATGATACGGTATTTGCCCCCCCCCGGACATATTAAAGTCAGTTTCCGTCATCCCCTGTAGGGTCCGACCTGTATTGCGCCTCCCTGGTCGGGGTAAGACTGCATTATGGTCTGTGTATCCCACCCGTTCTGCTTCCTGTCACACTATTGGCTACCCACTGCATCAGGGGCTCCAAGGACGACAGCTGATTGGAGGAGAGCTGCGTCCATCATTGAAAGCAACCCAAAAGTGCAATGTGGCCAGAATATGCATAGGGGGCGCCCATGCAGCAGTATCATAAGTAAAAAAAAAAAAAAAATCAGTGTCCACTGGCGTTTTGTCACAATGAACATTCTTTGTGCGTATTGTGATGTATTTTTGGTACTGGCATCAGAATTTTATAGACCAACTTTGATATTTTACTGCAGACATAAAGGTGGGCATTTTTATACTTGGTCAGAGGGATGTGCTTTGTTAAAAAAAAAAAAAAAAACCTGCATGTAGGCTTCTCACCTGCCAGGTGAGTCAGAAATTTGAATAGTTAAGCAACGCAAACATCCTGTAGTTCGCTTGGCACCACGATTATCTTATTTGTTCTCCCTCTGACCAGGCAGCAGTTGTTGTTGTCAGTGCTGGCTCTGTGTGTGTGTGTGTGTGTGTGTGTGTGTGTGTGTGTGTGGGTGGCAGGCTGGCTGCAGACACCACTAGTGTTTGCACCAAACCAATACGCCACAAACATGTACTATAGGCACCCGTTCCCAATCCGTTCCTGGATTTCCAAGTCGCCAGTAGTATTACAGTGTAAGGTGGGTGGTGCAAAATAACATTTATTAGACTACATATTATGTATGAAAAGGTCTTAAACGTGCATTTATGCACCAAGCCGCATTACATGCACAGCACAGATGCAGAATTAGCATGACGTGAGCAGGGGTGTAGTGGTTAAGGAACCCGCAATCTTGGTAGGTTCAAGTGCTGCCGCAGGATCGTTTTTTTGGTCCTTGAAAGAGGTTTATAGTGAAAAGCAGTAAAGAACTGATGCTTGTTGTCAGGTACGAACTGGGGTTTGCTGACTGAGGGGATCGTGGTGGTTGGAGTGCTTTCCTTTTTCGTTTTTTGCCCGCGTGCCTCCCCTAAAAAATGACAAGACGTCTCCCCGTCTGAATGGCGGTTCTTCTCTTGCTCACGTCAGATGGAAGGCAGGTTCTGCATCTCTCACCACCTGCTCTCGCCCTCACTGGCAGCGTTGGGGGGGGCAGGTGAGATCCACGTGGGATCTGTGGGATCTGTCAGCTCCCACCCGCCCACGTCCCACACCGATCGGCTTTTCTACCCTGCAGTAATTAAATAAATTTGCCATTCGGTGCAACTTAACATCAGCTGTGCTCCCTGTCAGCGACAGGAGTGGGAGGAACCTGAGCGCGTTGCCACCACACAGGTGGTAGTAGTGATTTTTGGAGGTCAGTATGCTGGGGAGTCTAACAAAGCTAGTTTCTCTCATTATGCAACGATATTTACCGTCATGCTGTGATGGACTGTGATGGATCTGGCTTGAGCTGCAGCCCTGTGCTTCCAGGACAGCCTCCACACCCCCCACGGCCCTGCTTTAGACACGCGGTTATCGACGATGGACCGATGAACGACCTGAGCGAAGTCCTGCTCGGGGGTCTGCTGTTGAGTAATGTGCACAAGGAGTTCCAATTGTTATTATACTGAGGAAAAATATAAATGCAACACTCAACCATTTCAGAGGCCGTTGAAAGTATATCGATAAATGGAAATCCGACAACTGACACTGATTCGACCCGAAAAGCCAGGTTCCTACGCAGCTATCCGGTGTGACTGCCTTTGGCCTGTAGCAGCACGAGGCATCTCCTCCTGCAACTGCCAACACCTCTGAGAAGATGTCAACCGGCGTTGGAGGCAGCTTACAGGAGAGAAAAGGACATTCACGGCTGGCAACTGGTCGAGCAGACGGTGCGGTAGCAACAGAATTAAAACTTAAAATGGGAACATTTTCCTGAGTTTCTCTCATTTGCTCGTTTCCAGGGCCACTACTGCTAATACCTGATGGAACTTAACTCAAACTGCTGCAAAATGGGGAGCAACAAGAGGGTTTCACTCATATTTGTGCAGCACAGTGATCAGACACGGGCTGAAATCCAGTCAGTCTGCATGGAGGTTTTCCCTGTGTCTGCATGGGGTCACAGTCCAAAGACATATGTTTCAGCTTAATCGTTCACTCTAAATTGTCTGTGCTGTGTGACTGTGTGTGAGGCCACCCTGTGATGGACTGGCCTCCCAGCCTGGTTGCGGCTTCCCGGCCTTATGTTGTGATTCCGGGACCCCGACCGGGATAAGTGGTGAAGCACAATGGATGGGTGAGAAGTTACTTCAGACAAAGCTTTCTGATCACCTTCTGAGCAGCTGAAAGGTCTCCTTCTATATTGTTGGGGGTCCACGTTTCATGCCGGTAGATATTTGCAACCTGGGTGCTGTCCTGCCAGTCCTGCAGGACTGGGGACCAAACAAACGTCCCCCCCCCATCACACCCAGCTAATTCGCGGCCCAGACTCGTGCTGTCAATTATGGGCAGTTTGTAAAGCGGCCTGGAATGTGAGCCCACGTCCTTTTCTTCTCCTGCTTTAAGTAACGCGAGGAAACACGTCGGCGATGGTCGGCGGCGGTGGTGGGACACTCAAGAGTTTGCTCCTGCTGCCCCTCCCTGTCTCCCTCGCCTGTCGACTTCTCCCCAAGGATCCATCTCCAAACATGCCTCTGCTTGGCATCTCTGCTCTCTCACATCTGTCAAAGGGGGGTGGGGGGGTGGGGTGCAGACCTGCCCACATCTAAATGGGCCACGTCTTGATTAAAAGGCAGCTGCAGATGCAAATAGTCCTGAGGAGAGGGTTGGAGGGGGACGATATCCGAAAAAATTCAACTTTGGGAGGCGTATTGCTCAGACTGGGTGTCGACGGGAGAACAAAGAGCGCCGGACGCGCTGCCCTAATGGTGGGTGACGGGGACGAGGAGCGAGGGGTGGGGATTCTCCAGGTCTCTTGATCTCATCAGGCCATTCGGCGTGGGGTTACGGTTTAGGGAATAAAGCCGTGCCCGCATTTCTGCCACGAGTGGATGTTCTACATGATGGGGTTTCGCCGGAGGTGAATTAATGCACGAAATTATACCAAAAGGTTTTTTTATTTCCCCCCGATGGACACTTTTTCTCAGTAATTGTCAGGTGAAAAAGAGCTGCATTTGGGGAGGTGGTCGTGGGGGCGGCAAGGATTTCCAGGAAAACAACAGGTTGCAGGCGCCTGATCCGTAACACACACCCATCTCTGCCACCATTGTTGCCTCACCCCCCCCCCCCATAACAGACTTTAATTCGCAGTGAAAATGCATTCCTGCGCCAGGTGCCAAAGACGATAACAAGAAGAAAAGACGGGCTGCGGCTGCATGCATCAGAAATCTTTTTTTTTTATCTTTGGTGATTGAATTTGCCCTCCATTTTTAATGCGGTTTTCTTAATAGAAAATACATAAATAAAAACGGGAAACAGGGACAGGAGGGTGATGGATGGAGCGAGGAAGAGGGAAGCCGGGCAGGCGGGAGAGTCGGTGGGAGAGACAGGGCGCTGGCGCTTTGCCGGGCTGTAAGGAATGTAGGGCAGGAGGAGACGGGAATAATTAATCTTGTGCCAAAAATGGGTTTTAATCCCAGACAGTACCGGGGCGAGGGGGGAGGGGATGGGGGGGGGGGTCAGGATATGTCGGTAGTACAGAGGCGGATGTGGAGACGGGCAGTCAGATTACATCATCTTCATCATCCTCGCTGTACCAACCCGTGTTTTTGTATTTAAAGTGTATTTCAAAATAAAATAGTGTGAAAAGGGGCCAATTAGCCGATTAATGACATCCAGAAGAACTGGACTTTACTATGTATTTATTCTATGAATTTAATAAAATTTAGTGCAGGATTGCTCATCGCCGCTCCAGCATTACCTCTAATAGTAATTGGCTATTAGTAATTAATAAGTATTAATGCTGCCTACAGTGTATATATCATTGCTTTCCCTTATTCTAATATCGCTTTATTCATTTACATTCATATGACCACATTTCCATTCCCTTAAAGATATTATGCATGTTTTCTCTTTGCCCAAGCAGTCCGCGGCCACAAAAGTGTTACTGTGCGACGGAAATGGGCCCAAAGGCAAAAAAGGAATATAGTCTCATTGGTTCTGTTTTGTTTACTGTTGCAATTTTCTTTCATAAATGCAGGAAAATTCTATATTACATTCAAATAATATTTAGATTTTTAATATTTTTTTCCTTCTTTTAGTTCCACCTTCATTTATTCACTTCCATATTTGAGGTATGACTCACTTCGCCGTGTTGAATTTAGCCGCTGGATTCTGAGGAACCTTTTTAACCCCCTCGGCCCCCAGCCTTGACCGCCGGTACCGGATGGAGAGGGAATTCATACACTCCCTGATCTGTTCACTCGGGCTTTCTGTGAACGTCGCCTGGAAGCCAAAAGCTCTCGGCCAGCTGTGCAGCTTCACCTCCTCAACTATTCAGCAAGGAAGGTGGTGGGGTCCTTATTTTGGTGGGGGCTGTTTGAGAGAAAACAGCTTTTTTGGCACCGTGGTGCTGGTGCCAGCCTTAATTCCCCTGGTGTAGGGCGTCACGTCTCAGGGCACCGCCGTCACAGCACCGGTCTGGCCCTCGCAAAGTGCTGCGGTGGAATATCTAGCGGACCCCCGGAGCAAAAAACCCGGTAATGTAATCAGGGAACAAGAAATGGATTTTCTCCTCCACTGCACTTCAGTTGGAGTGTTTTTTTTTTTCCCGACACAAGGGAAACATGACAGGGCCTTTGGGGTCCCAGGCAGGAGATGTCTGCCTCATCTCTTGTTTGAGCCCTCTAGTCGACTTGCTCTCTGTCCCTAATAGCCCATTTAGGACCCATTTAGCCGGGAATACATTTTCTCCAAGTGGTAGTTACCTTCTAGTTCAGTAAAACCCAGAGACAAAGGATTTCTTCCCCTGCGTTTGTTCTGGCTGCTCGGTATCAACACTTTTTGGGAAGATGGGTGCAAAGGTGTTCGACGCGCCGCTCCTAGGCCCCCGTGCATCTCCGCCCGACGGCGAGCAAAATCCACAGCGATGCGCAAAACTGAAGAAACAAACAAGCGCCGCGATTAAAATGTGTGTTGCCTCGGCAACGACGGCGTCGCTTTCTGGAGCCAGCCAAATCGGTGCCACGCATTGGGCTCCCCCCAAGAGAATAAGGAAAGGGGATTCAACTAGAAAAATGTGCCAAGGAGAAACGACACCTGCAAACCTGCCCTGTGCGCCGTTCGGGGGTGACAGCCACGCGCAGGTGCTTTGAGGAAACTGGTGTTTCTGCAGGCCACCCGGGTCGGGACACAGGGGCAAACGGTCTTATTTACCAGGCCTGGATGTGTCTGCGCTGTTATGTAACAGGGAAGAAGGGACTGTTTCAGGAGCCTTTAGAGGGTGGGACGGTGGGCATAAATACACAGTCACTCATCTGGCACTTAACTGCACTATTATAACCAACAGGTGAGTCTTTGTATGAAGAGCCTTGTGTTAAAGCGCCGTAAAAACTTTACAAGCGCCGCGTCACTGAGACAGGAGGCAATGGTAGTAAAGTGTGAAAAGCAACGCTGTAAACATCTGGACTCCGGGGTTGACTGCTGGAAACCCTTTGTGTCAAACAGCCTCTGTGCGCCATCAACTGCGATGACTCTCCTGTCTTCAGGAGAAATTCTCCCCCACCGGCCCGCTTGTCGGAGTGCGTCAGTGTGAAAGTTCTTTCCCGAAAATGCGCCTCGCTTCCGGTCTTCGCAGGTACTTTTGCTGTGCCGTCTTTTTGGTTTTTGGCAAAAGTTCCTCATTCGCAGCTCCCCGCCGCCGGCCGTGGAGATCTTAAAAACGCGGCGACTTCTCAGGCGGCGATTCCACGTCCATCTCGCGCTCAACTCTTTTCTCTCTATTTCTGGCCTCGGCGTTTGGGGCGAGGTCCAGTAAGCTCCCCCGCGATTCCTCGGCGCTCGCGTTGTCCTTTCATATTTTTTCCCTTCTCACATTTTATGAAGATCAGGAGGAGCACGAAGGAACGCTGTACGTCCGTGGTTGAACGAAACCACCGGTAGATTTGGAGCAGCTGAGAGGTTCCACCATCCAGCAGGGCTGCTCTTCATCCCTCCACCACACTGATGAATTTGGGATTTAAGAAAGTGTATTATTGTGTTAAAACAGGACCAGACGAAGAATATCACGATGGGCCACTTTTAAGAAGGACCTGGGAGGTGTCGTGGGCCTCAAACAGACAGAGTATTTACTTCAAATACAGCACAGCTGCATCATGGCTGAAAAAAGGGAACCTGAATTGCTTCGGTAGAATTCCAATAAATGTATCCTGTCTCTTAAACACCTAACGTCTCTGTTTGGCAGCTTCGTCCACCAATAATACTTAAACCCATCTTAGCTCAGGGAGAAGATGATGCCCGACCCTGACCCTGCAGACCTCCAAGCCCTCGAGGAGACGGTTCTACAGAGTCAATCTTGCGAGAGGAACTGCGTAGATGTCCCCAGACTGTAGACTTTCCATTTAAACCTTTAATGTGTCTTTTAAAGCTGTCATTCATCATTGAGGCGGATTTCCCTCCCAATTTATCAACAAGCTCGAAGCCCTCGCAGCTAAGAATCACCCCAAGCATGAGGAGCACTGGCGCTTCCGGCCGGCATTTGCCGCGTGTTGGAAACAGTGCGTTTTGCTTCATCCCTCTCCTTCCTTACCTCTGAAGGTGCTGAAGACCGTTGGGTGGAGGAGACCTAGTGTGTGTGTTTGTGTGTTTGCGTACACGTTTCTGATTCACTGAAAAAAAACAATGGTAAAGCATGAACATTTTGAAGACTACCCTAGAAAAAGTTTTTCTCAACTTTTGTTATCACAGGTTTTGAGAGTTTCTCGACCGGTTTGAGGAGTAATTTGTTTAAATTTATCTGAATAATTTGTTTAGAGACACTAAATGGAGAAGTGACACATTTGCGTGCGCGTGGGGGGGGGGGGGGGTTGGGATGCTCGGAAAGCGAAGGCGAACGACGCCTGATGTGCGGAGCAAGCGGCGGAGAACTGAGGCGCTTTAGAAATCGAGCGGAACTCTTCTGAGGGCTCGAGGGAAATAGGCTGCGTCTGACTCCGGGGGGAGATCCTCAGCCCGCCTTCCTTCACACAAACGCAGATGCACATGGTGAACAGAAAAGACGATCGCCCACGTCCTCCTCCTGCTGCGGCCACACAGATGGGCAGCTATTAGTAAAATGAATACGTGGAGGAAGAGGAACACCTTCGCGGGGGGGCATTTCAAGGCCGTATAGAGGATCAGACCAGCATGAATATGTATGCAGCCGGAGACGGGCGGCTGGTTATGGGCCACTCAAGGCTAATTGTGTTCATACTTAACTGGGCTCTTATTCCCCATCGCCCACCAGACACTGTCTTCGTCCTCCTCCCCCACGGAACCAGGTTAAAGGAACGAGTTCCTTCCGTCGCGCAAAATTTAGACGCATATGAAGGACTTAACCAGCAGGGTGTGGAAACTATTACATCATTAGCTGATGTTTTTTTCTTTTTTACTTACTATGATTTACATGTCTGCACAGCTGAGTAGTTTTTCCCGGAGCGACAGTTTCGCCGAGCAGGAGGTGGGATTCAGGTGTGGGTCCCTGGAGTGTAAGGCTGCCTGGTGGGCCTGGTCATGAGGTCATGAACTCTGCTTCCAGGGATCATCCAGCCTGGAGCACAAATGTAAACAAATAACTGGAGGGAGTCAAGTCAGCACATTGAACACACTTTCCCTGTCGGGAGCCGTCGGCCAATCAGATTGTCTCATTTTTCCCTTGCAACCGCACGCCTGTTCGGCCTCAACTTGCGAAACTGATAAACCCCTTTTCAAAGACGTAGGTTACGGAGCAGCACGGACGTTGAGATGGCGGCGCCGGTAGATTCACCTCGCTTTCCTCTTCCATACCTGCTTCGTCTGTCCCCCCCGCCCCCCACTTCCCGCATCCGTGGCCGTCGGCTGAGCCTGGCTGGCGTGTTAATGAACAATGACCCCCGTGTCAGGTTATTATGTAAATAAGGGGTCTCTTGACAAGAGGTGGCGGGACCCGCTGATGGGCAATTCTGCGGCTCTCAACAGATCCATTAACAGGCCCCGTGAATCTGCCCAGAGAGCTCCGTCAGAGCGTCTGCTTGTGTGAATTGCGAACTGCTGCACGGACCCGTTATTTTAGAAAAAAATTGCTCCATTTGCTGGCATTTATTAATTTATCAGAACCTCCCATTTCATGCTGTGCAAATAGTAATGAATTCCAAACCGATACCTGCTTGAAACCCCCACCGTCTGGCCTATCTGGCCTTACTGTGAACCCTCCTGGCCGACGACAGACACTGAGCCTTGGTCTCCTCCTGTGGGATCCAGGTGAGCCTGATCTAGCAGGCCTAACTGAACAGCTGAAGGGATTGTGAATAAACCGCGTCGTTTCTGTCAGCACGACTCGGACTGACGTCGTAGGACAACGATGGGATTTGCCTGTGGATCCTCGTGGTGCTGAGGAGCAGCTGCCTGGAACATCCGTCACCGCATTCCTCCTCGCACCCTTCACGGCGAGCGGGGTCGTGGCTTTGACGTCATCTAATCTCCTGCTGTGTGGGAGTTGTAAACGAAAGCGCAGAACCATTTTCGCAGGCACACGTAGCGCAAGTCGCTCCTCGTAGAATTGATAGGAAGTGCAAAGCCGATTGTGAGAGAGGAGATCGTGGAAATTTATGAATTGCTGAAGAGGTCAGGAGAGAAGTGGATCCAGAAGAGATGTGTCCTGAACATTCAATAGGAACATGCAGTTCTGAGTGAGAGAAGGAGCTTTGGAGATGTGTAGGATTGGGATATGGCTTTGGTGTGCTGGTAGAATCGGAGGCTGGAGATGATTGCTACTCCCTGGCTGTTGACCAAAGAAGCAGATGAATTGAGCAAATTCAGTTTGACAGAGAATTCCAAACAGATGTGTAGACTGGCTGGGAGGTGCAGGAACTCTGTGTTGGCGAGATGGAGTTGTAGATGATCATCAGTCATCTAGGCAGAGATGTCTGAGAGGCAAGCTGCAGTGGTAAAGGATACAGATGAAGCTGCTGGGGAAAAGAGAAGAGCTCCAGAAGACGCATTGACATAGCCAAGAAAAGTCGTGTAGATGGAGAAGAGTATGGGTCCCAGCACCTGGCCCTGAGGAACACCAGTTGAGAGAGACCGATAGGGAAACAGTCATGCCAAAGGACCTGGTAGGATCTAACTGAGATAAAACTCAAACCATTTCAGGTTTTAATAGACCATCATCTCATCGATGTTCCTCACCTGGACCTGCTCCAGTGTCTCCCACTACATCGATCTGCTCACTGATTTTAGCTGTCTTTCATGCAGTCACTACTTGTCTACGACACAGCTGAATAGGAAGGTCTTTAGAAGATTTTTCTAAATGGTCTGTCACCTTGTTGGTATTCATCTTTTTCCTTTCCTTATTATAACATGGCACTGCAGACTCTTTCACTTACAGAAGCTCTAATCTACATTTCATTTATTCAACTGAATGCTTTATGAGCAAGCAGGATACCCAGGAGGTATGGCAGCTGAACTCTATCGTGAGGCTTGAAACTGGAGTCCAGTTTTCCTACTACCTTCCAAGGTGGGAGGAAATGACAAACAACCAGTGGAGGAAATAAGATGTAAGCAGCAGTAATCCGCACAGACATCTACTGCGCCAGTGATGCACAGGAACGTGCAACCACGGTCCCTGTACATCTCATCTCAGTCTTCTCTGCGTGTAATTGGCAAAGGTTGATCATTTACTGAGGTGTCTCCTCTGCTCTTTTGCGAAAGCTATCTCCTAGACTCCTTGGCAAGCCTTTGTGACGCTGACTGACTCAGAATTCAGGGTTGCATCGGGCTGCTTTCTGATGATTCTGGACCTTGGAAATTAAGAGGAAAATTGATCACAGATGGACATATGCTGATGAGAGCAGGTATGTGCTTCAAATTTCATTTAAAAAGCCTGATCCTTGCCCAGTCCTCCATTAACCAGAGAGCTGGAGGTTGGCACTGCTGTCTGAACTGCCAAGACATGGAGGAATGGTGTAGTGTTGAGTATAACTTGATGGACAGCTGCCCCCCACCCACCTTATGCCAAGAAAACGATGACCAGCTGTAGACAACTGAAGAACAATCAAGACGGTCACTTAAGGCAGCTGGTCTGAGGATCTAAGGGCATGTCTCTCTGGAGTTGCTCTTAGTGTTTGTACTACTGTGCTGTGAGTTATCTGCTCTTTGTTTTTGAGCAAGTCCTAAATATATATATATATCTTCAGCCAAGAATTTGGAATGGTGAGGGGTGTTGCGGCTGTTTGCTTTGGGGGTGGTCTGTATCTGAGGTCGTTTTTGGGAGTGTGGGGCAGCGAGAGTTGAAGGCCAGCAAGAATAAATCCAGGGCTGATGTACAGAGCCAGTCACCTTGTACTTGGTGTTGGCATTGCTTCACTCCTCCACTAGATACCATTCTGGTGAAAGAGGAGATTGCAGGGTGGGATCTTCTCTAAAGCTCAGAGTAAACTGAGATGAGATGGTTATGTTTTACCTTCTCCTACACAGGAGATTGCTGGTGGAGGAGGATTTACCACATTGGTTGGGGGGGAGGTGGCTCACATATAAGCGCACCTGTTAAAATCGTGAATGTGGGGGGGGTATGGTAGTGTCTCCTCCATGAAGGACTCATATATGGCAAGTAGCTTCCCAGCCAACTGCGCTTATGCTCCTACTGGTGACCTTCTTGAATCGATAAGGCAGCACGACTGATGGAACACGTGTCGGTAACGCTGTGGGGTGTCTCTGGCGGGAAGCGGAGCTCTGAGTAGCCGGTGGGCCCCCCGAATGCGTCTCGCTAATTGGATTAGCCAGACGCGCTACTGGGGGGGTTTTGTGCAAACCAGCTCCTAAATTGTGGGTTGGAATTAGGAACATCAATCATGAGGGAAGATTAAAAGAGGTTCAGCTGGAATTAAGTATCAGATGCCCCATGGATGGTTGATAAAGGATTCCCCTCATTTCTTTTTCCCCGCTCTGGGTTTTTACCTGTCACTCTGTATTGTTGGAGGAATTCCTCCCCTTCAGTTATTTCTGTCAAAGACAAAATTAAATACGAATTACAGAGGTGACGGTAGAAATATGACTATTGTTACCGGGTATTGCTATGGTGATAACAGCATGAATGTTCAAAGGCTAAAATTAACACGTTACTCTTAAAAGATAAATTAATGTGACAGGATGTCAGCAGCATATTGGGGGGAGGGGGGTGCCAGGCTTTTTTTTTTTTTTCCACCTCCTTTTAAAAGCTTGTGGGGTTTGTATGAGAAAAAGGCGCAGGGTCTTGGTGCGAGGTGGCCTTCTCATGTCCATCTAACATGTCTATCAACAGGAAAGCAGTTCTATTTATTTATTTCCCCATGTGCTTTACTATTTAAACATCCCACCTCGGTCACTGGGATTATGGAGGGGGAAAGCTGGGAATCTGGGAGCACGAGTGTTATTTTGGTCACCATAGCAATGCGCTCCCTACAACAGATGCTCGTGTCGCTGTCTCCACACGTGCAGCGGAAGAGCATTTCTGGGCCCATAACTCATTGCTGCAGCATTTCTGTGAAGAGCTGCGTAACTGTTGTGGGGTATTTTAAGGTGAGCGACACCCCCCCCCCCCCTGCTGATTTTCTGACACTTTTAGGGCCGGTTAAGCACAGGCTCTGGCTGGTCACCCAAAATGCATCGTAGCACCAGAAACTCTATAAATACTTTTTGTACGTCTCTGCCGGACAAACCAGATTTATTTATTTGATTTATCCCCCCCCAGCCGAGACCAAATACTCTTATTCTTTTCCCTTTTTTAATGTATTTTGGTTTCTTGACTGGCCGTCATTTAAGCCATTGTGCCAGAATGATCCGTCCTGCAGTAAGACCCCATTCATTAGCTGAACAAGCTCCCTTTTTGTTACATGTCCAGGTCATTAACCAGCGCACCATGTGCCGGAGGGAAATAAATGTAGTGTGTCAGACTTGGTGGCTCCGTAATTTCATGGTTGCCATACACTGAAGGAGCGGGAAATGTGCTGCCTCTGTTGTGCAGATACAGCCAAGCTGTAGGTTACGTTCAACCCCCTTCCCTCAGGGGAGGCCTGATCTTTCTTTTGAAGTTAAGGAGGCACAAGCATAAGAGGGATGGAAATGTGAAGGCTGATTCGATCTGAGATTTTATTTCCCCCCCCGTGTGTTTCAGTGTTCTGATATGTTCCCACCAAGCGAGCAATGCTTCCACTCGCTTGGTGGCAAAGGCAGCTTCACAAACGTCTTCAATTTGGGTTGGAAGGTCAGCGGAAGAGCCGGCTGGTTTTGAATGTCTAGTTGAGATGTGTCTCTATAAAGTGACTGAATACAAGATAAACATTTGATTTTGATTGGACTGTTGAGGGGGGAAAATCCTGCCTTAAGTGTACTGCTGCTACAAAAACATCTCCAAGTCTCAGGTTGAGATTTTTCAATTAAAATTGACTGAGATGATCACTTAGTCATATAAACTTATAACATTTCTTAAATTGTTCAAGGCAAGCTGGTCACCAAACATATAGTCCCTTCAGTGGGATGAGGGACTGGGGGTCTCTGGGGTGTAGAGCTTACTTATGTTTGTCTTGCAGCATGTCTCAGTGGCGGGGGGGTTACACTCATTTAATTGCTTGCATTGATCTGTACTTTGAATATGAAAGAAGATCAATATTTTAGACACGAGCATCTCTAACACTTGTCCTTCAACCCCCCCACCCTGCCTTTGAGCTTAAGTCTTACCTGTCAGCTTCCATCAGACTGACAGCAGAAACTCGACTGGGCTGGCTGGTGAAGGAGAACTCGGAAACCTTCTGGAGGCACTTTTTGTAGTGTGAAAAGCACAACGAGATATGGGTGGTGCAGGGTAATAGTGCTTCTCACGCCAGGCCCTCCAACCACCCTCCCCAAGTGCTCTGTTACTACGTATCGGTTGTAACTGACACCTTCCACCTTGCCTGCCGTCACCTAGGTGACGGGGGTGAGACTGAAGGGGTCGGTGGAGGTTGCCTTTCTCACCACTGCAGCCCCAAACCTGATAGCAGGGGCCCCTTCAGATACTACCATGTCACAGTTTCACACAAAACTACATCTCAGGACACAACATAGGATTTGTGTGGTGCGGTGCAGCTGCTGGTGGTGGATCTCGGTTGTTGAAACGGTGGCGGACAGTTGCTTAGACTCACCGACACTAAAGGGTCAAATAAAGGTGCAGAAAGATGGAATATCTGAATCACCGTAAAGAGTCATATTCATCACCACATGTACAATCATCACATCACTGTCTCGGCTCCCGTCACACGCGCCTTGTACAACACTTTTCCCCACAAGTTAACAGATTTTTTTTTTTTTTTTTTTTTTTTTTAGAAAATCACAAAAGAGGAAATTGTATTGTTTTTAATGTGCGAATAGGCCGTGTCAGCGAGGCACAATGAGAAGACAATAGATGTGAGTGTAAAAGGAAGGCAGTTCTGGAGAAATTAAGTTTGCAAGAACTAAGAAGCGAGGCCTGAAGCGCTCGGTGCTAACGCCGAACGTGTGTCCATCGACCCTCCAACACCGGAACAGCAATGAATTTTTTTTTTTAAATATGTTTTAGTTCTGTTGGAATGATGTTCGTTCATTCGTTCCTTCTCTGCAGGGGGGTCCCCTCGTGCCCCTCCATGCTAATTAGGCAGCAATTGAATTAAAAGGCTGGATGTTGCAGTTTAATTATCCGCACCGTCTATAATTACATGTTTTTAAATGGAAAAACCTCCCCAGCGTCACGGACGTCTCTGCGTTCTGAGTGCTCCGCTGAGAAGCAGTGAAAAGGAATTTGCTAGAAGCGCTCAGGGGCTCCGCTTAGGCGGAGAGGAGCGGCAAATGGGTGGGGGCGGCGCTGTTTGTTCGCGGCGATGCTTTAATTACAGCTTCGGCGGAGCGTTTGGTTCGCTCGTGTCGCACGCCGGTGCCACGCTACGTTTGTTTGTTTGTTTAAGCGACGGAAGCAAAGCTGTGTCACCGTCCGGGTGTCTTCAGGCCGATGTGGGGCGGTGCGGCGGCGAGGCCTGAAGGTTTGGCTTTGGAGTCGGGTATGAAAGCAGAGCTGTGACCGCAGACGTGGTGGTACCAGCAAAAAAAAAAAAAAAAACACCAATAGAAGCTAAAGTTTCCTATCTGAAGGGATAGATGTTAATCCTTAGGGAAGCGTTACACGGCCACTAAGATCTGAGCTCCTCAGTGCTTCATCTTGGTACTTATCAGATGTTCCATACCAAGAGTTTTTGCTTCACTTGTGTACCCAGCAGGGTAGATGTGTCACCACTAACTAGAAGAAAAACACTGGAACCCAGCCATAAGAAACAACCTCAGTTCTCTCACCCCCTCCACTGCCCTGCACTCCACACATGACCTCCTGCCTTGCTTAGTGTCCATTCACCTGGACGACTCCTCCTCACTGACTGCTTGGTTGCTTGTGAGGAGAATCAAATTTTCTGGCCTCCTTTTCTCTCTTCTGTCTCCCCTTCCTCAGCTCCTCTGGCAGCAAGAGGCAAGGATGCTGCATGCAAAGTCTCCAGGGGGCTGAGGGGGGTGGGATCTGTGCGGAGGGCTGTGGCACGAAGGATTCACAGCGCTCCTGAGAGTCTGTTCCAGGTGGGGCGAGAAGGGGGGGAGGGACTGGGGAAAGTGAGGGAGAGAGCGCAGAAGAGGCGAATTCCTTCTTTAGATCCGTTTCCAGCAAACGAGAAGACATTTTTACGCATAAACTATATTACTGCAAACAACTGCGCTCTTTATTCGTATCACCACACCGTCACGTCATCTCACCCCAAAGATCTTCCACACAGACCCTTCGGAAATGTTCTTTTCTCCGTCAAGACGCCCCGCACCCTCGACATAATCAGGATGCCAGCAAAACAGGTCTGTTCAGGAACCCAGGTAGACGTAGCTGGCGCATCCAGTGAAAATGTGAGCCGCGCATTCCAAAATGTACGAAAAAGCTGGGAGGAAGGGCTGCCGCGGCCGTAATTGTAATTACAGGTTCTCCATTGTCTGCAACAGTGCGTGACCCCCCAGCAGCCTCCCCCCCCGCCCCTTGGTCACCACTGCTGTTGCACCCCGACATTTAACTGCCCGACACAATTCTTCCACCAGATCCATTCAAAAAGCTTCTCTCCCTTCAATGGCAGAACGCTGCCAGCCACCGAGATCAACAATGAGCGTGACGCGTGAAAAGGTTTTGGAGACGCCGGGCTTACAATCCCACATTCATTCCGGGACCCTCAGACGGCAGCCAGATTGATGATGTTCTACCAACTCGGAAAGGGGCTTTCGTGCCGTAGTGGACATTTTGTTTGCTGGGAGAGCAGCACAGCGTACAGTCTTCCTTCTGGATGTTTACCGAAAAAACTGCCGCCGAGTGCCGTGTGCTGTACGTCCACCAGACGCGAACAGCAGAAGCTAAAATTTCCACCTTTGAACCTTTTGATTCAGTTGCCTTAACTGCACACGACCCCCGCCCCCCCCTTTGACTCATTT
Source organism: Arapaima gigas (assembly GCA_900497675.1). Taxonomy (NCBI): domain Eukaryota; kingdom Metazoa; phylum Chordata; class Actinopteri; order Osteoglossiformes; family Osteoglossidae; genus Arapaima; species Arapaima gigas. Next base: position 265,991 of record UFQX01000041.1, on the reverse strand, counting down.
AGTGACTTCACATGGTGACAGTGTCTTCTCAATCTTCTCAAGTCCACGATCTACAGTACTGTGCAAAAGTCTTAGGCACCTGTGGGAAAAATGCTATAAAGCGAGGATGGTTCCAGAAATAATGCCACGAATACTTATTATTCTAATAAACCTTCTAAAAAGTGCAGTAGACAAAAAAACCTCAATCAGAGCAATATTTGGTGGGACCACCCTTTGCCTTTAAAACAGCATCAATTCTCTTATGCAAACTTGCATGCAGTTTAAGGTGGAGATTGGTAGGTTCTTCCAAACATGGCCACAGTTGTTCTGCAGACTTTGACTCTCTGCATGTCCTCCCAGACTGACTTGATCATGTTGAGATGAGGGCTCTGTGGGGACCAGACCATCTGTTGCAGGATTCCTTCTTTTTGCTCAAGATAGTTGTGTATGACTGAGATTGGGTGTTTGAGGTCATTCTCAGGCTGCAGAATGAATTTGGGACCAACCAGAAACCTCCCTGATGCTAGATAAGGATCTACCTGTACTTCTCAGCAGACATTCAAGTTGCATGCCTTTTGCACAGTACTGTATATCGTATAAAATGGGAACATAAATGTACTTTTCATCTTTTCAGAAAGGCAGCGGGAGTTTAGACCTCCACTGAGATGTCGCTCGGCCTTCATGTCCCGTCAGTCTGTGGCGTTGCCGGTGCACTTGGGAAGCAGTCGGGCAGCACTGCTTGTTCAATTATTTATTTGAATAAATTAAAATTTTGCACACGCGTGCATTTCACCCAGCAGCCTGTTCAATTCCGACAACCCACGTCGAGCCGCCTGCACGGAAACTGCGTTTGATTTCGAGGAACCTCAAGGCTCCTGTTTGCCCGCCGGTCCCGCCACCAGCGCCGAGTTTCAGACGATGAGACCGATTTATATTTGTCAGTTTGACTCAGAGGACAAAACACAAACACAGAGCTAAAAACGGGGGCTGTGATGGGTCAAAACCCACTGTTTCAGACAGCGTCAAAAAACCGACTTCACCATCGAACGTCTTCATCAATTTTAATCATGTTCGACTAAGCCAGTTAACCCCCCCCCACCCCCCCACCACCTTGGAATTGTAGAGTTGAATTCAAGCTGGTTGAGAGCTCCTCACACCTCACAGATACACCCACTGGTCTGATGCTGGTTAGATCAGTCCAATATTAGGCATCTTTAAATTATTTGGGAGGTTCCAGACTTTTGACTCACCCTAAACAGGCCGAGTCTGTAGATGTTTGTTTTTACAGTTTTATCAATGAAAACGCCTTGCTGTGCGGGAACAAGTTGCGGATGGTGTCGCGTCTCCCGCTCGCGGAGGAATCAGTCAGACGCTGTGATTCGCTGACGCGGCCTTGACTCCGCCCAGCGCCTCCGTCAGCCCTGACCTGTTTACCGCCCCCAGGGGACGCTGTCCCTGTCCGCAAGCTGCCTAGCGACCATTCCTGCCCCGCATGTACCGCACTTTATTTTTACTGTCATTGAGGAGCCTGCAAATTCGACCCCCCCCCCCCCGCTCTCTCCCCAATTGACTTGTCACTCTATAAACCTTTGACGTGTAGAAAACCCGCCCCCTGTCGGCGGCAATATTTACTGCACGAATAACACGCATGAAGTTTAAACGGCCAAATTGCGGCGCGTAACGCGAGTTCTGTGTTTTTCGCAGCGAACGTCGCGCCTCCTGTCTTGTTTTTCCACGCGGCGCAGCCCCTGACGGATGGTGAAGGGTTCGAGGGATTTTTTTTTTGCCGACCACATTTTACGAGCCCACGCGAGCGGACCGCGACGGCGCCGATTCTTCCGAGCGGCGAGCGCCGCAGACGAGGAAAGCGCGAGCGGGGAGCGCTGTTGTCAGGGAAACGTGCGGGGCTCCGGGCCGTGTTTGTTTGTCCACGTCACGTGACCAGTATTTGGGGCACGGGGGGCTACTTCCTGTTTTACTCCAGCTTGGAGTCGGGCGAGCTGCTGTTGTCAGATGCAACAAAATGGCTGCTAGGACGAGCCCACCACATCTTTTATAATCATCACACGCTTGTTTTTCTACGATTAAATTCTGGGGTCTTGAAGGGGGGGAAAGCGCGTTTCCTTCAGGGAAACAAAAAAAAAAACTGCGTATTTCAAGAATTTTCCTCACAGGATTATATGTCCATTTGCGTTCGTCAGCTCGGCACCTAAAACCATCGCGATGATCATGAGCGAAATGCCGCCTTTTGCACTTTAAACACCCAGCGATCGCAGCCGCTGTCGGCGGTTCCTTCCTGCGGTTGCGGTCCGTGTGGTTGCGGGGCCACCGGTTCGGGCGGCCGCTGCTGTTGCGGACCTGCCGCTTTCTGCTGGACCACGATGATCAGGATGCGCGGTCCCGGAGCATCACTCGTGTTTCTCTCACCACAAGCATACTCGCCGTGGCCTGAAACGGGGATTTAAACTGATAACCATCAAGGTACTTAATTCCGGCAAATGAACATCCGAGCTGTCATGCCTGCGTGAACTGAGTGCGGCGATTGAGATGGGCGGGCGAAACAAGGTAAATCACAGCGCTTCACTGGTTTGCAAGCTGTTTACAAGGAGACTCCGTCGCGAAATGAGTCACCAGCTTCACAAATCTCGGGGAGACTCAGGGGGTCCGCATAGCGTGTAACTTCCGATCCCGAAGTGCGGGACGTCGGTGGGAAAGAAGGGGGAATCAGGGCGGCATTTTGTGGTTGAACCATAACCAGTCCGCCTCTCATAGGATCACGGTGCTTAACACTCCACATGTGTTCACCTGAATGCAGCTGTGGAAAAGTACGTTGCCGCGGGATGCAGTTACGCGGTTGTTTGTGATACATAGCGGCGCGCGAGGACGTGAATAAACGGGTGGCGCGGGGGGGAAGCGGGTCCCTGCCAGGCGGGGACCGCTGCGTGTCCGAGGAGCGGCGGTGACCTTCATCGGCGCGTCGATGTCCAGTGAATCTCACTCTCGCACTTTCGTGCTGTGTCCACGCGGTACAGCCTTAACGAAAACATGTGACGTTATATTGCAAAAAAAAACAATAACAACAAAAAAGACCCCCCCCCCTTTCTAAAGCAGCTCGTGCAAATCACTGCAACCCTAAACGCCGATGCGCTTGATCGTCCTGACAGACGCTGCTGTGGGTCTTCGGATCTGATTTGTTTGTGAAGGACCGTGTCTGACCGACGCGTCGTCATGTCGGTGGGCTGTTTGGATGTGAGCTGACCCCAGCTCAGTGTGTGAAGTTTCCATGTTCTCCCTGTGTCTGCATGAGTTTGGGCTGCTCTGGTTTCCTCCCACAGATGGGTTTTTCAGGTTAATTGGTCACTCTGAATTGCCCACTGCGTGAGTGTGCACGCGTGGGGGGGGGGGCTACCCTGCAATGGACCGGAATCCCGTCCGGGGTTTACCCGGGGTAGGTTTCAGATTAGTCAGGGTGAGCAGTTAAGGATAATGGTTGGATGGATTTTTCATAATGGACAGATAACAAATTATTTCTAAAGTCCCTTCTAGATGAGCTCTGGACCACCTGGTGGTTATTGATGATAGAGGGCAGGAGGGATGGATGGACAGATGGTTTTTTCCGGTCCCTGTGAGGCCTTGCCTACCGCAGTCTGTCCTCCTTCCCATTTCATACCAGTTTAATTAAAATATGACATTTTACACAAATGTTAAACACTCCTGTTATAAACACCGACAGACACCGACTTGTTTTATCTCATTTTATTTTCTTGGCAACCGAGAACATGCGGTTCTCTCTCCAGCATCTGTCTGCTGTAGAACTTTCATCCCTGGTTGTGTCGCTGTTCACCATCACGTTTCAGTGGGACCGCGATGTGTCCGGAGATGCACTTACAGGACGTGTGACATGCAGATCTGTGGATGGCACGTCCACACAGGTTACTGGGGAACCTGCGGTGACCTCAGGTTCTGGCTGTCAGTCAGTCAGTCGTGCTGCACAACCAAAAGCTCTCGGAGTCGTCACACGGGGCCACCGTTCGCTTCCGTGCATTTTTAAACTTAAAAAATGACACGCGTTTATGGTTTGAATCACGGAAGCAGTCTGGATTGAGAGGTGCAACAGAAATACCTCAGCTGAAGTCTAAATGACACCACCCCCTGCTATTGAGTAAACCGTCTTGCGGTCTTGCATCCCCTCCATGTTGCTTATCGTTTTTCAATTCAGTTCTTTTTATACGGTCATCTTCTCGGCAGAAGGACACCGAGCGCCGGACTTTTAACAGCAGGTCACGTAGTTACAGTTGACTGCAGAGCAAGCCGAGGAGAAGAAAACAAAAAAAGTCAATGGCGAGAAAGGGGTAAAATACACCCCTGGGGGCTCAAGTGCAGCCTCCTGGGCGGTGTGGTGTGGATGAAGGGAACCTGTGTGGGTGTCGCAGGAACCCGAATTCAGCCTCCAGGTGCAGTGCTGTTGGTCCCGTTCGTTGTGGTATTCAGTTGCCATGCCGACATGGTCCGCTGGTGTCAATGTAGGCCTTGCCGGGGTTGTGGCGTCGAGGGAGGTGAGACGTTCTGCATTGATAGAGGAAGAGATAAGTCTTAAAGGCTGAAACTTTTGAGAAGAGACATTCCTCATATTACCTCTTCTGCGTAGTTTCGGTTTTTTCCCCTTTTTCACACCGGTCGTACGGGTTATTTTGTTACCGTTTTCGCCCCTATGATGCCCAGCTGGGGATCCAGGATGTGAGGACACCTGTAACGGTCATATTTTGAGTCACCGGTGTTGTGGGTGTAAACACTCAGCTGTCCCTTCCATTCTCCGTAGAGAAAGTGAGGCCAAGTGGTAGAAAAACAGTCTACCTTGTAATTTGTCACGTCGCTCGTGGCGAGTAAGAAACGTGGTGGAAATCCGACCCAACGCCAGAGTGTTGTCTCACGGTCTCTACCTGCGGGGCCGCTGCACTGCAGCGGTTCCTTCACGACGTCCCTCACGAGAGCTTCCTGAGGCCACCCGCAGTCATTCCTGAACCTTCCACTTTCTTCTCGCTAGTAATTTTGCACAAGGGGAATGCCTCGGGGCCCCCTGGGGCTGACCACCGTGTCACAGGGCCGTATATAAATAAGTTGTCTGGAGGAGCTACTGTCATCTTGTAATTTACTTTCCTTTTGCATATTTTTAGACTCTTTGCCTATTTCGTGAGTCCAACTCTTGCTGTTTCGCTTTAACCATCAGCAAATGTGAACGGACCCCCTAACAGGTTTAATTTACCTGTCCGGTGACCTTTTTTGACGGGTCAGTGATTATCTTGCCGGTGGAAATTTTATCTACTGCAAATTTAATGTTACAGATTCACATGTTCGTCACCTGAGAGCTGCTCTTCTGTGCTCGCCAGCTTGTTGCAGAGTAGGAGGCTATTTTTATAAAGTTTTCCGTAACTGCTTTTCAGTCAAGTTTGCTGACTGTGAAAGAAATTAATATGTTCAAGAGCTTAATCCCTCTGTAGCCTTTAGAGCTGGCGTGCAGCCTAAACAAATACTCACATTATCTTGGGCCCAAAGTGAAAATAGTCTGAACACAACATGAGCAGATAAGAGTCTATTAATAGCGTTTGCCAACTGAGAGGTTTGGTTCTGATCTGTGGAAAATTCTTCTTGGGTAAGTGTGCGGTTCAGGGTCTTTTTGAAGCAGTTCCGCCTGGATTTTCCGGAGCACGCGGATCTGTCCTTTCTGCGCACCATCGCTTTGCAGCCGACCTCGGAGCAAATGGAAACCCTTAGAAAGCAGACAGGATTATGTAACCAGGCAGGGATGCTGTGGCGCTGCGGGACGAGGGGAGCGGCATAACATCAAACCGCTTCCTTCTCACAGGACTTGCATAACCTGAGTTCCCCCCTTAAATTGTCGCCGGGGTCACGGCGGTAAGAGAGGGAAGTGGGAGACGAGAGATGAAAAACAGACGTGGGAGATCCAGAAAGGGGGGGTGGGCGGTCAGGTGTGTTTCATACGGATGAACCCTCGGCTTCATTTTCAAGACAAGCGAATGCCTGTATGTGTGTGTGTGGGGGGTGAACACCAGATGCTCTCAGTGGTTTAATCTGGAGTCACACCTTCGGGGAATAACTGTGCAACCCATCTTTCTGTTATATTGTCCCCAGGCAAGACGGGAAGTGTAGAAGACAGCAAGAGAACCGTTTGATGGAAGAAAAGAAAAAGAAAAGGCAAGAAGAAAAGAAAAAGAAGGAATCTGCTCTGAAGAAGGTGACGGGCTCCTTGGACCTGTGTGCTTTCACCCTGTTGTCTCACTGCTTTCCAGAGAGACGAGGCTCAGCCCTGAAGAGCCCCAGTCCGATTTGCCTGAAACGTCACCGTGATATTCAGAGGGGTGGAGGCACCGTGTGATTTAGTCATTATTCAGTCATCTTTACGGTAGACCTTTGTAAAAATTGCACTAGGTGAGCTCTGGAGCAATGCACGTGGTGGGATTGGGGTCCCAAGCTCTCCCTTTCACTCAGGGGTGTGTTCCGTGGCGGGCACCTTGAGGGCAGACTGCTGTGTTGTCCCGACACACTCTTCCTTATTTGTCTGTGACATTTATTGAGAAGGAACTTTTCCGGTTGTCGAGATACTCACCAATCTGCTTCTGTATACTTGAAAGCCACCGACACCCACGAAGCCACTTCCCTGCCGTTTCTGGGGATTTGAACTGCTCACGTCTTTCTCTTTTCTTTCCAGGCTGCGGAACACAAAACCAAAGGTGAGCAGGTGCCTTTACTGGCTTCAAAACATTTTTATGCCATAAATGCCGAGAACCCAGCCGGCCAGCCCAGCTACACCGCTGCTGCGTCAAATCGATCAGAGTTCAGAGGCAACTTCCAGGTCACAGTCGCTATTTTCAGTCCAACAGTGGATGTACTGATGATCCCGACATTATCAAGTCGCTTTCTTGCTGTGTTGGAAATCCTAGAGCTTGCAGATGTCCTTGAGTGCTAGAGACTCCCAGTGGCTTCCCAGGCAGTGCTGCATTAGTCACTTCCTCGGCCCGTGTCCTCAGGTCCTTCCGACACGCTTCCTTGTCTGCTTGTGACGCCTGCGCTGCCGTTGCAGGTCGGTGGCAAAAGATTGTGGTGACTTTATTTCTTGCCGTGGCCGTCTGAATGTGAGGTGTCCTGTATCTAAGCCAGCTTTGAACGACGTGCGTCTGCTACGGCACCCAGGCCGGGGTGGGAACGAGGAGCGGGGCTGCGGGTGCTGGAGGAGGAGACGAGAGGGTTTTGGGAACTCGAGGGCCGTTAATCTCCTTCAGGGAGCAACAGCGGCTCCTCAGCCAGGCTGTCAGGGAGACAGATGGTCCCGAAGCCCACGCCTTGCAGATCTCATTAGAGCGTCTGCTGAAGGCCCCGTCCAGGTTCTGCTCTGCTGCAGACAGAAATGGAGGACGGGGGAGGGGGGGGGGGGGGGGTTTCTCTGTCTCCACGTGGTTGCAGATCTGCAGTGCACATGTCTGCATGAGAACACGCGCAAGGTTGTGTTAGTTTGGTTCTTGTTATTATATTTATAACGTGGGGAGGAGGTAGCACAGTGGCTAGTGGTTATTTTCTTTGGACCCAGGTTCTAACCTCACCTCCTGCTGTAGTACCTGTGAGCAAGGTACTTCTCCCGAACTGCTCCGGTAATCACTCCGCTGCATAACTGGGTGGGTCATCGTAAGTAGCTTAACATTATAACTGAACCTGGAAGAAGCATCAGCGAAATAAATCATTGTAAATGTAATCCATGTTGCATCTGTGTGCTTGCAGGTGTGTATTTGCCTGTTGGCATGTGGACCACAGTGTAGACGTTTCTTTGCCGTGGTGGACCACCTTCCAGGGCAGCTGTGCATTCAGCTGCACCCCCCCGGCGTAGCGTCATGCCGGATGGGAGCTCGGGCAGACGCCGCGTAACGCGTGATGAATGTTGCTGACATTTTCCTGAGCCACATCAGGTTGCGCACCGGCAGCTCGGCACATTTAAATGTCAAGCTTTAACGCTTCGCTCTGTGTGTTATACATACGGTCACTCTGCTGTGAAGGGTCCTTTTTAAAGCACAAGCACCTTAAAACGGAGCTTGTGTCCACGCAGTGGCTTCTGTGTGCGCTAGGTGTTACGCACTGCCTTTTTGCGTGTCTTGACGTTACACCGGTGGAATTTGAGTTTAGTGTTTCGCTCTAAAGTACAACCATAGGACCCTGGGTCTTAGATCTCCAGCAGATCAAACGTGTTTTTTGGTGAGACAGAAAGTGAAGCTGTGAGTTAGGAGACCTCCGCTCCAGAAGGGGACACTGCAGGAAGGAGCACATCCCATAAAAACATGGCGAACATTTAAGTGCTGAGTTAACGGTTTGGTGCCTCAGCTCTGTGCTGCCCCAGGGCACAGTGAAGGTCTTTACCTTGTCTGGCCATCCTCACTGTCCCGCCGTATGTCTTTCTAAAGTCTTAGCACCTTTAAGTCTGGCAAAAATATAAAAGGCATGTTTTGTGAGGGTCTCTTCACAAATAATTGTTCTTATCGGGACAGTTTATTGAGGTACAGACCCCTGGCTTACCCCCCTGTGGGACTCGCTGCCTCCCTAAGGACATCCAGGCTGCTGGGGTGCGCAGAGAGCTGACAGCAGGGAAAAGCGGCTCACAGCGGCCAACCGTCTGATACTAGTGCCATGTCTGTGTTCGTGGGAAGGAAAGAAATCCCAGCACTGTCAAGAGAAGGCTTCTCTGCTACCTGCTGAGCCTATAAAATTACACGGCGTTTCCGTCTGTGAATTTGAGCAACGGCCAGGAAGCGCCTGCGCGGGATTTTTCCGTGGGCCGATGGTCTGTAAGTGACATGTTGTGCTGCCTGAGTCCTGTGCAATAGGCTTGTATATATTATACAGTACTGTGCAAAAGGCATGCAACTTGAATGTCTGTTGAGAAGTACAGGTGGATTCTTATCTACCATCAGGGAGGTTTCTGGTTGGTCCCAAATTCATTCTGCAGCCTGAGAATGACCTCAAACACCCAATCTCAGTCGTACACAACTATGTTGAGCAAAAAGAAGGAATCCTGCAACAGATGGTCTGGTCCCCACAGAGCCCTCATCTCAACATGATCCAGTCAGTCTGGGAGGACATGCAGAGACAGTCAAACTCTGCAGAAGAACTCTGGCCAGTTCCTCAAAATGTTTGGAAGAACCTACCAACCTCCACCTTAAACTGCATGTAAGTTTGCATAAGAGAACTGATGCTGTTTTAAAGGCAAAGGGTGGTCCCACCAAATATTGATCTGACTGAGGTTTTTTTTGTCTACTGCACTTTTTAGAAGGTTTATTGATTAATAAGTATTCATGGCATTATTTCTGGAACCATCCTCGCTTTATAGCATTTTCCCACAGGTGCCTAAGACTTTTGCACAGTACTGTATATGTTCACCCAGGGCTGTAGTCATGATATTTTGCTGTCATTAAAAAGTTAGCACCTGCTGAGGTTACCTGGTCTAGATGTCAAATCCCCTCCACGTTGCATCTAGTTCACTTAACCGTTCAAGAGTGGAAGGTTGCAGAGTTTGCATGTTCCCCGGTTTCCTCCCGCGGTCCAAAGACAAGTGTTCAAGGCGAAGCGACAAACCTCAGTTGTCCGCAGTGTGTGTGTGCAGGCGTATGTCGTGGCGCTTTTGTGTACGGATGGGTGAGTGACTGTGCGGAGCTGGAAGTCGCGTGTCTTGCTTTGTAAGTTGCTTTGAACAAAGGTGTCTGCTAAACACGGCACTAGCGCCTCCATGTTGTTACCTGTTTACACCTCTGCAGTGCCCGAGTCAGTCAAGCCCCGGGCTGGCGCTGCGACCACCGGCGACCCCCCGGCGACCTCCGTGCCCGGCAGCGGCAGCGATGGCAAGCGCGCCGCCTCCGGCGCAGCCCACCCGCCGCGTGAGCTCCCGCCGCGCTTCCGCCAACACGAGCCCAAGCAGCTGCTGAGGAGGGGACAGCCGCTGCCGGCAGGGAGCCCACCCGCCAGCTCCCCCCACGCGTTCTCCACCAGTCAGCACGCAGGTCAGCGCACCGCCCTCCTCGTGTAACAGGGCTGTTCGCAACCTCCCTTCCATAAGGAAACTTAAAGCTGGAGCTCAAGGAAGCTCAGCTTCACAGATTTCAAGGACGAAAGCTGCGGATGCCTCTAGAACACCATTAGAGGAGTATCTTATTCAATAGGTAGCTGCAGTGGGTTATTTCCAGTGCTGAAGGTGTGCGATGCTCTTCTGTTGTGGTTTTGATTCCAGAAATACACGTGACCTTTAAAGTCCCGTTGGGGTGATGCAAGGAAAGGTCTAAGACGGTTTGGGTGGGACTGAGGGGATGTTGCTGAGTCGAGCCAACGGAGTAATTTGTGTTTGCGGTGCACCTGTGGTGCAAGCAGTTTGTTACGTGTTAAGTGTGTATTTTGCGCAGACGTTTGCTCTGCAGCAAAGATGAAGGCACCACTTTGTGTGTGGGTATCTGCTGCCCATCAGCTGAGCCTGGGCGTCTTCACTGTCTCTATTACGTCACCCGTCGCCTCGGGGGATGAATGAATGAAGGTCTCTTCTCTGTTGGCCTCTTTGGATGGTTTGTAGATGACGTGAGTCCTCAGATCTGAGGCTGGGAGCGATACGGTTTTGGGAGATCATCGTGGGAGTGTTTCCCAGGGGTAACGTCACCGATTCCGTTTGCTGGTGTTTGTGTCGGAGTGGACCTGTTAGGGCTTTCGATATAACAGCCGTGGGGCTGTTGGAAAAACATGGACCACTCTGGGGGGCGCCGATGGGGTTCAATGTGGATGATCATTCAGGGAGCGTTTGTGAGTCTACAATCCTGTGTTGCTGGGTCTTCTGTATTCCTTGCCTCAGTTCAGAGCTCCTGCAGCTGCTGCCAGGTTCTTCTGCGACTGTTTGAGAACACGAGAAACTGGGGGGGCGGGGGGTTGCGTGTTTTCTGTTTTCATGCCTTCGACTTTGCATGCCCTAAACAGCACGCGCGCACACACACACACACACACACACACACACACACACACACACACACACGTGCCTGAGAAATCTCCTGTGGGACTGCAGAGTTCCGAGTCAAGAAAGGGAGGACGAGTTAGACATGGAGTTTGAGGCATCCTGGACAACGTGGGGGGGTGGGGCAACTGTCCGCTGGGGCAGCGGACTGTGCGACTGTGGGTCACCCCCTGTGTGTGTTGTGTGTGAGTGAGGGCGGGGTCTTGGCTGTGGTTCAGGTTTGTTAAAATGGCGCCCGTTCATGCAGCGCCCCGCCTCCCTGCTCACTTCGGTCCTGGTGCAGATGAGTGGCGTGCAGCACGAATGCCACGTCGGTGGAGCTTTCCAGATTTTGCCTCGCTCTCACACACACACACACACACACACACATACAATAGCATGCGGAGCGATGCCACAAAATGACAGCAGGGACGAAGCCACTCCACACAGTGCAAGCAGCAGCTCACCAAGTGGTTAACAGCACCGGAACCCAGTGGGTGTTTTCGATCCCCAGTCTTCATGCAATCACTTCTATGGTCTCAACTGAATAACTCCTGGCGTGTTGTTAGTTCTTTTCCTCAAAGTAACACAGGTAGGACAAATTCCTGTGATTGTTAGGAGTTATGAGATATAGTGAGGGCTGCTTAGGGGTCGTGCAGTCCTTTCCAGGTGTGAGATGTACAGAGCCTTTGTATCTAATTCTAGAATTTGACTGCATGAACCAGACGTGACTTTCGAGCAAACGGAGCGATCAAAAGGCTGTAAGTTCTAAGACCTCTGGAGGTACCGAAAGAGCGAATCAGGTGCTCCGATAGTGACTGACTTGGTTGGGACACCATTCCTAACTGCTGCTGCTGAGATTTTATACCTCTGCCAGTATGGAACCCTCACACTGGGACTTGGGAGTTTTGGCAGCAGCTTGGTCACAAAACTGTTCTCGTAGCAGAGGCGTGACGGTCATGATGTTTGTGGTGCAGTCAGTGAGTTGTAAGACTAGCCGCTGTGGTGCTGCAGTGGTTGGAAACCATTGGCGCGCATGGCACAGCAGAGACACACGGTGGCCGGTCTTAGATATTATCGACTGTGCCACATATACATTTTTAGTGTTTTGAGCACAAACTCACCTGCCGTTTTTTGCTGCGTCCTCTCCTGTGTTGCAGAGCCTTCGCTTCAGACTGGCCTGGCAGCCAAATATGAGAACCTGCAAGGAAGAGCTCCGTCCACCAGCAGCTTGGAGCCCGTGATCGTGGACGAGAGTGACACGGAGGCGTGGCCCTGTGTCTCCCGTAGTGACGACCGCGCCCACACACTATGTACCACAGATTCTGATTGTGCCCCAGAGATACGCAGTGGTGGCAGCATGAGTACGGCTGCAGACACGGGTCAGCTGGGCTGCTACGTGACCCCTCACCCAGCCAGTGGTGGAACCGGCCGGGCTCAGCCCTGCTGGGGCTCCAACACCTTAAACCTGAACTTGAATCTGAACTTGAACCCGAACTCCAACCCTTCGGCGTGGCCAGTGCTGGGACAGGAGGAGTCCGGCACTGGGGAGGCTGGTCTGGTAAGCAGAACTGCTCCACCCCCTGGGCTCTGTGGTTCGTCGGGAGCTCAGGCCGCTCAGGGTGGCAGCAACAGTCACGGTGGTAATAAGGCCAGCTCCAACGGCAACCTCACAGGGTGTGGAGGCAGCGGAGCCTGGGGTGACCCAGAGTCACGGTCCTCCCCACCATCAACCGTGCCCTTCAGCAATGAGTCACAGAACCTTAATCCTGATGGTCTGAATGGCACTAAGCGAGAGTCGTCGAACCCAGTCCGCCCCCTGCCTGAGCCTAACTCTTTTGTGCCGCCTCCGCAGGGTCCCCTGCAGGTCAAAGGGGAGGATGGCTCGGGGGACTCTGCCTGGGATTCGGGGCCGATGGGCTGGGGCAGTGGAGGGGAGGGAGCAGGAAGTACATGTGTCTGGGGGCAGGGTGCTGCAGGAGAGCCGGGTGTGGGGTCGCTGCGCGATCACATCGATTCGTGGACCCATGGAGTCAGCACTCCTGTCAGTGAAAGCAGCAGCGACAGTCAAGACGGACCCCCGCATCGCAGGGAGAGGCCCCCCGCAGAGGAGCCCAACCCAACGCTGCTCGCCCAGGACCTAGACCCGCGCGTGCTATGTAACACGGGTTGGGGTCAGACGCCGGTCCGGCAGCACACGGCATGGGACACGGAGGATGCTTCCGGAACAGAGGCCTGGGGGTCCCCTCCTCCGCCCACGCCGGCAGCCACTGCCCCCAAACCAGCGAATTCAAAGAAGAATGACGGAGCAGGACGCGGTGCCCCCACAGCCCCTTCCTGGGGGGGGTCAGGCCCATCTTCTAAGCAGCTGAGCTCCACCTGGGGGGAGGCACCAGGTAAGAAAGTAGCTAACGGCCCCACAGAATGGGGCAACAGCCCAGCTGGTTCCAGCTCTGGAGCCCCTGCACAGCCCTGGGCACCGGAGGAGACGACCCCCAGTTGGGACGACCACCACACCAAGCCCAATGCCTCCCAGGGCTGGAGCGAAGGACCCGCTCCCACAATGCCTTGTGGATGGGGTAGTGCAGGTGGCGGGGGGGTCAAGGCGGCAGGAGAGGAATGGGCCGACTCAGAGGAGGGAAAGAGCAACGGCCCTGCCCGTCCCCACTGGGAGGACACCCCTCGGGGCTGGGGACAGAATACTCCGGGGCATGGAGGAAGCTGGGAGGACACATCTCGACCCAACGGCCCCAGGCAGAGTTGGGGAGGTCTATCCCAGGAAGGTGCCAGTGGCAGCGGTGCAGGTGCAGCGGGAGGAGCCCCCGGTTCCTGGGGGGGCGCCAGCTCTGTGAGACAGAATAGCACAGGCTGGGGAGGAGAATCAGGTACAGGAGGAAGTGGAGGCTGCGGTGGGGCAGGGGGACGACAGGAGCCCACTGGCTGGGAGGACCCCTCTCCTCCCTCCCTTCGCCGCAGGATGGAGATCGATGACGGTACGTCAGCCTGGGGCGACCCGAGTGCCTACAGCAAGACCGTCAACCTGTGGGACAGGAATGCTGCCTGCGGACCAGGCGCCGGGCGTCTTTCTGCCCCAGGCAGCAGGAGCAGCACCAAGCAGCCCTGTCACCCACCCCCGCGCCACAGCCAGCCCCAAGGCCCCGGCGGCAACAGCGGCGGCCCTCCGGATGCGGGCGGACCTCAGCAGCACGGTCCACCCTGCAGGAGACCCCTGGGGCCTGACGGTACGCACCAGCAGACCAGGAGGTGCTTCCTGGTGTTTGCAGCCATTTTTAACTCAGTCGTGGAGATCAGCCTCACTTCTCCTTACGCTGCTTTGCAAAACAAGGCTGACGTTTCATCCGTCTGCTGACACAGCGTACAGTTTCTGTAGAGATAGTCTTGTTTAAACTGGCATTGTTTGTTTACATTCATATTTGTGCCCCATATTCGAACGTGCGAGTCTGGCTGACGGTGAGACCTTGAATGACCCCGACTGCGTAGCTTTTGTCTTTGTCAAAGAGCCTTAGGTGCTTAGGGGGAGCTGGTGAGCCAAGAGGCCTGAATGTTGTTTACAAAAACAGCAAATATTTTCCGCTCAGAGGAAGTGTGGAATCATAGGGGGGCCGCTGTCTGTATGTAGCGATGCTGCGTGTGGTGTGCTGCCCCCTGGCGTACGGACTGTGTTACTGCACTCTGTACACGGTGCTAAATAAGTGGTTAAAGTTTGACAAATCGCTCTCTTCACCTCAGGTTGGGGGGACCTGCCTGGCATGCACCCAAAGGCGGAACCCTCGTGGGGACAGGGTCCGTGCCCCCCTCCAGCTGTGGACAACGGGACATCGGCGTGGGGCAAACCCCCGGCCAGCTGCAGGGGCTGGGTGGATGGTCCAGAGCCCCCTGGAGCCTTTGGTAGGGGTACCACAACCCCTGGAACTGCCCCCTGCAAGCCAGGTACGTTCCCAGAGACAGGGCACAGCATATAAGTTCTTATTCTTACACATTTTATTATATTTAGCATTGTTTGTGTTCTCAGTTGGGGTCTATTTCTTCACTGTATGCATGTTAAGGGGGATCTGCTGGAGGTAACCTAATTGCATGCTATGGTCTTTACTTATTTATTTGATCTGACCGTAGTAGATTTTTGAAATTCAGGTGCTGATGTATGTAAATAAGTTTGTTTATATCGTGGTAGTGCGGAAATACTGCATTTCTGACAAATGACAAGAGAAATGCCCACCTTAGATTCGCATCATTTTGCCTGCTTTGCCTTCTTTTATTTCCAAGCTCCCAAATCTATGCAAGACAGCTGGGGGGGCAGCGGCGAGGACCCGAATTCGGCCGGGGGACCGTGGGAGGCTGAGGACGGAGAAGGGTGGAGCGGCACAACTTCCCAGGAAAGCAACTCGTCCTGCAACTCCTGGACCAACCTGACTAGGCAGGGACCCCAGAAGGTGAATGGAATTGGAATGTGGGGGGCTGCTGGCGGTGGGTGAAGCTGTGCGGAAAGTAGACTGGCTTCCTTGTCTTACGGATGTTCGAGTTAGAAACGTTTTTTTTTTTTTTAATCGCATCTTCTTCAAGCGCCCGGTTTATAGCGTTTTCGCAGTAAAATGCCTGTGTTCACCTCCCTTCCGCGGTGTTTACAGCTCGAGCTTACGTTTGCAAGCTCAGTGACTGATGTTCAGTGCTGACTTTTCTCTCCACCTCTTCGTCGATTTATAGGCAAAAATAGTGAACAAGCAGGATGATGCCTGGATTATGAATCGTCTGATCAAGCAGCTAACAGACATGGGCTTCCCGGTTAGTAAATGTGAAAGGGGCAGGAGGGCTGCTGTGGTTTAGTCCTAAAGTAGCTGGTTTCGTTTCCTGACCGTCCCCCTCCCTTACTTTTACAGAGAGATCCAGCAGAGGAGGCTCTGAGGAGCAACAACATGAATCTAGATCAAGCAATGAGTAAGTGCCCCCTGTTATGACCCCACGCTGGAGTTCTTCCATCTCCTTTTTAATGCTGCACACTGTGCTTCAATACTGTTTGTTTACAGGTGCCCTGCTGGAAAGAAAGACGGAGCTGGACAAACGGGGTATAAGTGGCTCAGACTACAACAACGGGCCAGTCCACAAGTCAACAGGCTGCCGGCCCGGGCCACAGTCCAAAGAGACCGTCTCTGATCGATCTGCCTTCCTGGACAAGGTACCTCACAGCTCTCTCACAAACCCTCCCCCCTCCCTCAGGTTTCCAGTAGCTTGAATTAAACCATCTGCCTGTTTTTGATGTAACTGACATTGTTTATGGTTTGCATCTCGCCTTCATTTTACAGTTAAGGAATTTTCACTTTTTTTTTTTTTTAATGTTAGACCGGTTTTATAACAGCACAACACAAAACGTACGGGGTGAGTCAAAACTGTTTTTTTAACCTGCCTAATGTTGGGTTGAACACTTTGGATTAGATCAAGGGGTTTATCTCAACTCAGCTACTGAGTCGTCTACAAATCAATCGAACATCAGGCGCCTTTAACATAGTTGGGTGGTTCCAGACTTTTGACTCGCCCTGTATAACCTGAGTAGCTCCAGGACTTTTGTTCATTTACACAGAAACCTGTACCCCTCCGTTCTCGAACCACCCGGACACGTTCTCCTCCCCTCTGATGCCACTTCCTTTTCAGATGCACAGTGGCATGATCGGCAGCAGCGGGGCAGCGCTGAGTCGAGCCGCACCGCAGGGTCCGGCGCCCCCGCAATCCGCCCCGACCCTCAGCTCCTCCCAGCCAGGTCTTCGCGCTCAAGTGCCTCAGTTCCTCTCCCCTCAGGTCTGCACTGTGCGAAGACCCGTGCGCGCACTGAAAAACACACCCGCGTGCGGAGGCCATCAGGGCACATTTTCAAATGTCACACACAAAAGCAGGTGCACTACGCATCACACACGTCGACGTAAAAGTTCGATGGCTCCACCGTGCATGGTCGGTTCTCCTGCCGTTCGTTCTGCATGCCGCCGTTAAAATGCTCTTTTGAAATATCTCTCTTCTATCTTGCCTTCCCCCCCCCAAGGTTCAAGCACAGCTCTTACAGTTTGCAGCAAAAAACACTGGTCTGAATCCTGCACTTTTAACCTCACCGATTAACCCTCAACACATGACCCTGCTGAACCAATTGTACCAGCTGCAACTGGTAAGCAAAAGTCCACCTCCATCATTCTGGTGCATCTATTCCAGAAGAACGAACCTCTTTCAGAACGGAGCAGACCAAGCACTACGTAGTTTCTTAGCGCTTTGCCACTCTTGCAGGCGTACCAGCGTTTACAGATCCAGCAGCAGATGTTGCAAACCCAGCGCAATGTTTCTGGCCCCATCAGGCAGCAAGAGCAGCAGGTGAGCATCTCTCCAGGTCCACCTCCTGGGCCCAAGCCACACGTCCTGTTTGCAGTCCCACCCATGATCATAAGCCCTGCCTCCAAAGACCACAGAGTGATAGAAAACAGAAGGGGTGCAGTAACTTCTACGTTACATTTGATGGAGAGAAGTTTTCTCATCTCTTTTCGACTGGCTATTCACCTTATGAACACAACCAGGGCAGGAATCTCTTTATAACCGAAATTTGTTCGTAAATCCAATGCACCACCTGCACCAACAAACACTTAACTTTGTAATGCAGGTGTCTCTACGTTCACGGCTTAGATTCTGTAAAATCCCCAGATAAAGCAGTTATAAAAAGTCAGCGTTTTTTCCTAACATCAGACACGATCGAAATTCAAAATAATTTCTAATGACCAGAACTAAAAAATACAGCATCTTCACCGACTCCTATTCAGTGCCAATTGCTGGCCAGTTCATCCCATAAGTCTGTCAGCCCTGTTTTGTGTGGTTGTGCTTTACTGCCAACTATTGGCTGGGTGGGAAAATGCAGGTTGTTTGTACTGGGCAAAATGCGGGGAATTTTAGAACACGGTTAAGTGAAGAAAATGATAAAAAATTCAAAAAAAAAAATAAATAAATGTAAAAAATGTTTGTATGAATGAAAAGGCCCCCCTTCTGACTTCTCCTACAGGTTGCACGCACAATCAACAACATGCAGCAGCAGATCCAGCAGCAGCAGCGCCAGCTCGCCCAGGCGCTTCTGATGAAGCAGCAGCTGCAAACCCCCTCGCACCCCAGCACGGGCAAGTCGGCCCTGGACAGCTTCCCAGGCCACCCCCAGGCTTCGGGCCTCGCCGATGTGCAGACCAAAGAGCCACAGGCCTCCCCCTCCACCTACATCCCTTACGCTCTTAGTGAGTCTCCTCCTCCGTTTCTCGCTATAGTTCACCTGATCGTTTCCATGCCTCACACGTGTCTGGCTTGTCGTTTCGTTCCTCCTCCCCCCCATTTATATTGGAGACTGTTTCCAAAGTGTTCCAGTGAAATGTACTGTTACGCCCCTGAAATCGCGACCTGCAGACATGTCTTTGCCTGTTTGCTGACAACCGCCACGTTTCTCCTCCACGCGTTGCCAAAACCTTCTTCTTTCGCTTTCGGTGGTAAAAATTCGAAGCTTGTTCCCTGTACGCTTCAGCTGGACTGAACCCAAACGTCAACGCTAACAGCAGTGAGGCGGGCAAGGACCCCCCCCAGCCGCAGTCACGCCTTGCCCAGTGGACGCACCCCAGCCCCATGGAGAGCCTCTCGCCCCTGGAGTCGGGCCTCCACAAGCACGGTGCGTTTCGGACACACCCGCCATCACACGAATGCACGCGTTCACGTGCACCGGAGTGAGCTGTAACTTCAACCCCACAGGCCGCAAGCACGGCCATCCCCAAGGGCAGCCGCCCATAGATGACTCCTACAGCCCCTACAGCCTGCTCCCCGGCTCCGATCTGCCCTCCGGTGGGTCGCTGGTCAGCCCAGAGAGCTGGGGTCAGAGCCAAGGACCTGGTGACAAGCTCTCTAATGGGACCAACATCAGCTGGCCGCCTGGTGAGCAGAGCGTGGCACCCAGGCACCCATTCACACATCAGCTTTTTGATCTGGCTGCAGGTGTCACTGCTTGCTAAGCAGTTCCTTCCTGTTTCTGTCCTTCAGAGTTCTGCCCTGGAGTGCCCTGGAAGGGGCTGCAGAGCATCGACCCAGAGACAGACCCCAACGTGACTCCAGGGAGCGTACCCAGCGGCCCCACTATCAACACCACCATCCAGGATGTGAACCGCTACCTGCTGAGGGACCGCAGTGGAGGTGAATAGGCGGCAGAGGAAACCCCAGCAGGGGGACCAGTCTCTTGTAGAACGTTAGAAGCAAACGTTTCCCCTTCTATGTTCACCCGCCTCTTTCCAGGTTTCTTTTTCTTTCTTTTCTTTTCTGACGTGTGCTATCGTGCGGCAAATTCGGCCGTTACTGTTCAACCGCAAAGTTACGAGTTTTTTTCTTTCTTTTTTTATGCCCCCCCCCCCCCTTTCTGAAAACCCCTTTAACGTAGGGGAGCTGCCACAGACCGTTCTCCAAATGTCTGTCAGATCAAGGCTGTGCCTTCCGGCAACTTCCAGTTCCCTCACTAATGCTTTTGGTTTGTCAACACTGGCAGTGCCACCACCCCTCTCACCTTGTCCTTCAAATGCCATGCTCAGTGAAGGACCCCCTGTATAGCTGGGCCCCTGTTACACCTGCCCCACTACATCCAAGATCGATCACTGCGTGTAGAGTGGATCTGTGGAATAAATAAAAGCTGGATCTATGATAGTTACTGCACTTATGCGATGGGAGAATTAACTTTTTTTTTAAGCAACAGGGGATTAGTTCAGATGTTCTGGCCCTTGACGCCATCGCGATCAGCCCAGCGTGGATCCTGCCCTCTTCCCTCTCCTACTGTCTCCTCAGTGGTTTTTAAAATGATTTTTTTTTTTTTTTTAACAGTAACTCGGGTTCTAAAGGGCGCTTCACCAGGGCCTCCTGTGGTATTTCACCCATTTGCTCCCTGTCCTTCCCATCCACCCTCTCTGCTTGTGTCACATCAGAGGTTTCCCCCCAGCTAATGCCACACGCCTCTCCTCTCCCAGGTAAACTTTCAGACAAATCTACCTGGCCCTCCGGACCCACCGGCCACAGCCAGGCTCCGCTGTCTCACGAGCTGTGGAAGGCACCTCAGGGCCCCAGAAACGCGCCGACTCCCTCGCGACCCCCTCCGGGTTTGACCAACACCAAGCACTCCTCAGCCTGGGGGGGCAGCTCGCTCGGCTTGGCACCGGGTTGGGGAGGCTCCTCCTACTCTGGTAAACCGCTCTACAGGAAATGTTAAAATGTCAGACAACACAGCAGCTCCCCACGTGAGTTCTGTGAAATGTGTTTGCGTTTTTACAAGCGCGTCGAGATACTTTGCAGCCCGGGTTCCGCAAAAACCCCATTTGCTCAAAAATGAGACGGTTAAAAATGCCAGGTTGGGCGATAGAGTAAAATTCAAGAAAGATTGTCTTACGCTCACACAGTTGGAGTCAGCACCCTTTCCCTGGTTCACGGTAACATTAGTCGGCAAGATTTCGGCCGAAACCCTGGGATGTCGGTCCAACGCGAACACCTCGTTGGGTGGGATAAAGTACCATGCTGCCCTTTTTGTTGGGGGGGGGGGTCTTCTGAAGGAAGACGGCAGAACGTCGTCACCTTTTTAGGTGTGTAAAGGGGCTGTGGAGATGTGTGCAGCCGTTTGGCATGTAGGTGGAGACCTTTGGTGGTAAAATGGGCCGTTACCGCCTTCATGGGGAAACTGGGTGGATTGCTGAACTAATGAACTATTATAACCGTTTGGTTAGAAACTGGGTGAGAAGCAGGGTGTAGTGCTCACAGTTAAACCGCTGTGTCTGTAGCATTTGGAAGCTCTTTCTTCAGAGATACACACATAATCTACAAGAGTGCTGTTTATACTTAAGTTATACATCTTAACGTGTTCTCCACCTGGGAGTACAGCTCTAACTTGAGTGCCGTATGGAGAATCTTAACAGGTTCTGATCTTTTGGGCCAAGTTGCAGGGAGAGATTAAGATCTACATAAAATAACATTTAAGTTTTAAATACCTGAATAATCGGGCTGGGCTGAGTGACATTTGTAATAATTCTTGGTTTTTGTGTCAGCGAGTCAGGATCTTTTTAATATACTGTGGTTCTACTGTGTCTCAGCAGGAACCACCTGGAGCTCAGAGAGCTCAGCTAGGAGCAGCAGTTGGCTGGTGCTAAGGAACCTCACCCCGCAGGTAACTGGCAGAGGACGTGAACTTTGTTCTTCGTGGTTTTTTTTTTTTTTTTTTTTTTGCTTGCCCTTGTCAACCAACTCTGCAGCCCCCCCCCCCAACCCAGTGTTCCGCACCTTCCGCAGATCGATGGCTCGACCCTGCGGACGCTGTGCCTGCAGCACGGGCCCCTCATCACCTTCCACCTGAGCCTGACGCAGGGCAACGCCGTCGTCCGCTACAGCTCCAAGGAGGAGGCTGCCAAGGCCCAGAAGTCCTTGCACATGTAGGTCGCAGCAGTCCTATCCCACACGTTTCCGTCACGGCGCTTTACCCGGAAATTGCACAACAGCATCTGTTTCCTAGGTGACCTGTCTGTCACAGCACTCAGTCCCCAGCACCTGCTTCCCAAACGCGTTTACATCACCGGCCCTTTTCTCAGCACACGTGAACTTTGCAGGATCTGCTTCTCACACACATTTACATTATAGAGTCTGTTTCTCAAAACCATTTAGATTATAGAGTCTCTTTCCTCATGTTTAGATTATACTCTGTTTGTTAGATGTTTAGATTAGAGTCTCTTTTCTCGACGTCTTTAGATTATAGTGTTTCTTAGACACTTATAGAGTCTGTCTCTGAGACACATTTAGATTATTTCATATTAACAGTATTGGATTCCCCAGTGCATTTACACGAGAGTCCTCTATCCTGTGTGAATATTGCCACACGCCAGAGGGTGACTTTAATCGGCATGACGTTGGTTTGCGGGCGGTGAGTCAAATGCTATTCTTGTGCCCATGTGGTTCCATCTGCCCCTGTTGTTGAAAGAGGGTGTAGACGTGCATCTGTAAATTCACTAGCGAGGCTCCATTTTTTGTCCAGCTCTCATCTCCACGTACTTGTCTCATCGCCCGTCTAGTGTTTTCTGAGTCGGTCTCGTCCTGGTCATCAGAGTCGAAGGTCGGTGACAGCTTGCAGCCTGTTACCCGCGGTTGCCCTGTGTTGCCTTGCAGGTGCGTGCTGGGAAACACCACCATCCTGGCAGAGTTCGCCGGCGAGGAGGAAGTGAATCGATTCTTTGCACAGGGCCAGTCCCTCACGCCACCGGCCACCAGTTGGCAGCCCAACCAGGGCAACAATCAGGCGAGGCCGGGGCTGTCGGGGGCAGGACCCGCCCACTCCGCCAGCCAGTGGAACGGCAGCCAGGCCAAGGCCGGCGGTGGCGGCGGCAACGGCGCTGGCAGCGACCTGCTGTGGGGCACGGCTCCGACACAGTACTCCAGTCTGTGGGGGGCCCCCGGCGGAGAGGAGGCTGGCCTCATTGGGAGCCCCACCCCAATGAACACGCTGCTTCCTGGTGACCTGCTAAGCGGAGAGTCCATGTAGGCCGCGGGACGTGCAGGCGGTCAGTCGTGTGGCGCTAGTCGGCACTGGAGACCAGCTCCGTGTGAAGTCCTTCCTGGACCCCCCCCACGGTCAGCTCGTCCTTCCACCAAGAAGTCAGAAGAGGGAACCAGCCCACCTGCCTCCTCCTCTTCTCTTTTGCTTGTGCTTCATTTCCATTTTTGTGAAGCCTGACGAAACAGAACGTCTGTCGCTGAACTCGCTCTTATCGTTTGGTGGGGGCTGGGGGGGGCTATTTTTTCTCTAATGTAAGTGATGTACTTTTAAAAAAAAAAAAAAAAACCAAGTCTCCAGTGACCTCGCGATCTTCCACCTTCCTGAACACCCGCCTCTCCCCTTTCACCATCGCAGACAACATGCACTGCAGGAATGTTTCCAGAACGTTCCTTTGTTACTCCATTTTGTTTATAAGCCTCAATATTAGCCTTAACCAATCTGAAGCCTGGATCTTTCATGTGCTTTTTACTAACTGGAGACATCTGTCAAAATTGCACACTTTCGTCTGAGCCAGCAAGCGTTAACCGGAGATCAAACACGAACAATGACGTCGCGTTGCAACATGAGGTTCATGTGATGCGGCCTGCAGCACCATCACCCCCCAGAGAGGAATCACACCTTTTTTTTTTTTTTTTGAATGTCTGCGCTGATTTTTGTACCTGTGTATCTATCGCAAAATGAGCTTCGGGGACAGTGGTTCACCTTGCTGAGTGTGAGGGTGTCTGTATGTATATATTTCCGCCGTGCAGCTATTCACCGTCGCCCTATGAAACTGTACGGGGGGGGACACTTTTTTTCAGCGGTACCACTGCGTGTCTGAAGGACCACCCACCGTTCTGGTTTTTGTCTGAATTCTCTCGTATCGAGTCCGGTGCAGCTAAGCGTTTGTGTTCACCTTCTAGTGATGTGCAATATATTCCAGACTCCTCTGTCCAACACGTGTTCTCAACTAAATACGTTCGCTTTATTATTATTATTATTATTATTATTATTATTTTTTTTTTTTGGTAGCTTCACCTGATCGTGAAAGTTTTATATTCAGAAGGTCCAGAGGCTGGTCACGATAGCACTTAATGGGAGAACTTGGAAATACCAGCCGCTGTGCCAATGAACCGAAAAGCAGACGAGCAGCGATGCCTTCTCTGTTTTCATTTTGTCGTTTTGCTTGAAGTTGCTTTTTTTTAAATTTTAATGTTGGGAGCAGGATGAACGGTTGCAGAACTACTTGTCTGTTGTGAACGAGACATTGGAGGTAAAGCAGCAGCATGTCTGCAGACGCCTGGCTTGGTTGTACGACCCCCCCCCCCCAACGTGAAAAGAGCTAACTGGTCAACTTGTCTGTTCCCAGTTTACTTACATGGTTCAGCAGCTGAACTTCCTCCTGTCTCGCCGCTACTCTGCAGGGGTCGGTTGAGCCGGAACTGAGATTTGCTCAGATCATCTTGTCTGCTGTCCTCACTGTTGGCTGCTGCTGTCGCCGTTTCTGTTTCCTTAACCTACGTTCAGCTGTCAGTGTCCCCCTGAGGGATGGAGGGCTGATTTTTTTTTTTTCTCAGTTTTCTGCAACACGTTCCTCCGTTCGCTTAACCGATACGCAGCCGGGCTGTGGAAGAAAAACCGTAAGAACATTGGTCTGTAAATGATTTTTTTTAACTTCATTACTTCAGCATTATCACATGCAATAAGGAAGCAGGACTTTGAAGAAATGAGTAGATATTTCAGTGTGACGCACCCTGGACGGAACGCCTGATAACGTCGCGGTCTGGTTGTCTCGGGCCGATGACTCGACGTGGCGACAGCTGAATTTGGCACCATTTGGTGATACGTGCAGAACCGGCTTGAGTGGACAGTGCGAGTCTCGGCAGGACAAAAGCAGGAAGACGTTTGGGTGTTTACAGGACACCGGGGAACCATACGTGTGGTCAAGGACGCCGTCCCCTCAGTCAAGGACGCGTTGACCTGAGAAATATCCTTGTTTCCAAAACATCTGTGTCCTGACCTGACGTGTACATAGCAGCTTGGATATCATAACTGATACATTTTGCTTTTATTATATTTTGCTTTTTTTTATTCCATGTGGCCCACTGTAAAAAGGGAAAAACGACACATTGTTCTGTTTCTATGCAAAGTTTCTAAGAGGACCCCTTTCTAAGAGGGGTCCTGTCTCTAATGCCCTGTTGAACCCTGTCATCCTCCCTGCATGCTTGTTCCTAAAAGTGGGTCCGGACCACCGCGCCGTCGAACCCACGTTCTTACGAACATGTTTCCATATAGAGCGATGCATCTGGCACGCTTTTCACCTCAGGGCAGCGTTTCTTTTCTCCAGAACAGTGGTGAAGGCGGCTTCCGCGTTCGCGCCGTGCCACGCGTGGCCTCGCAGACCGTGACAAACGTCCTCCCGACTGGTGGGCCGAAGAACGGGCGTCTCCGACGTTGCTACCTCAAGTTTCCTCTGTAACTCGTGATCTGGACTTCTTGTTGAGAGCCAAGTGCGGGACACGATGCGCAAGGACACGTTCACCAGCATCTACCCTCATTTCGGACACCGGAGCATCTCGCACCACTTCTCAACTCGTCCTCCCCGTGACGGCCGCACGTCACCGCCGACATCGTCTTTCGCAAAAGCTTTTCTCCAGGAGCTGCCTCACCTCGTGCCGCCGCTCCACTTGCCTTCGGAAATCTCCTGCCCCCCCCCCCCCCCCCCCCNCTAACCATCAATAAATAAGAATGGGTTAAAGTGGTATCTTCTTGGCTTGTTTATTTTCAAAATTTTGCACAGACAGCTAAATTCTAGTTACATAAAAACCAGTAGGGGGCACTAGTTCACTTGTGTTTTTGTTGGGGGGGGGGGGGGTTCAGCAATGCATTCGTCACTTTTGTTTTGAAGAAAAGGGCTGGGGGGGGTACTATGAGGTTATACTGGCGGAGGACCGAGGCCCGACATCTACCAGTGCGCGTGTGTATAAGCATAGCTTATAGTTACTTACCTTGATCTAACCCCCCCCCCCAGCTGCAGAACCACTCGTTTTTTTCACGCGATATTTTTTCAAAAGATGGTAAACATATCAATAACGGAACTGATAAAGTAGGAAACATACTTGAATTTAACAAAGCGCCAATAATGTAATGTGAAGTTTTTTGTAATATTTTTCCTCTCATTCATACTCTTCCGGGTTTTTTCGTAACATAAGGTGATTGCAAAAAAAAAAAAAAAAAAAA